>JAVSBS010006974.1:107285-124428 GCA_033124195.1 Coracias cyanogaster | reverse complement strand
GCGGCGGCAGCCGGCGCCCGACATGAAGAGCTACCTGTGGTCGCGCTACAAGGAGGCCAAGAGAGTCACCAAGGGTGAGAGCGGCGGTGCCGGGGCGCGGGGCCCCGGCCGGCCCCGCCGCGGCTCTTAAAGCCCGCGGGCGCCCGTTGGGAGCGGGCCCGGCGGGAGGGTGCGGCGGGTGAGCTTCTCCTCATGGGTGGCCGCGGTGAGCAGCCGCGGGGCCGTCCCGCCGCGTCCGCGCCCGGCGCCGTGGCGGGCGCTGGTGTCCGAGTGCTCCCCAGCGTCTCCGCCGGTCGCCTCCGGTGCTCTCCCAGTGACGAAGCTGGGGCGCCGGTAGGAGCCATCCGCTGGGGAGGTGGGTCCTGGGAGTCGGGCACCGGTGGACACGCTGCTGGGGGACACAGACACTTCTTCTTCCCCGGCTCGGGAGGAGGGGGGAGCCCGCCAGAGCCACCGCGGGGCCGTAGATGCTCGGGAGGAACGAGCTCTTCCCTGGGGGAAGAAGCTTCTTCTAACAGCGTAGCTTGGACCGGGCGAAGTGGTGGGCGCTGGGGATGTGTTGTGTGGAGAGAAGCAGACACTAAACAAAACAAAAAAAAAAAAACAAAACAAGAGGAATTTGGTCATCTGTTTGAGGGGCTTTCTGCAGTAGGCTGCTCTTCCAAAAAGTTTAAAATGCTGTGAAGTTTCGGGTGCCTTTTTTCGTTTTGCCTGTGGTTCCATTAGAAGCATTGAAGCCAGGGTGAAATGCTGGTGATGTGTGTGTGTGTGTGACTCTGGGAAGCCCTGCTCTTCAGCCCACCTGGGCAAACAGTGAAGGGCCAAATACTTGGTGGAAGCTTCCTTGCTTCTGCCCTTGACTCTGGCGGGAAGAGTGTTGCCAAGGTGCTTGTATATGTGATCTTTTCAGAGAGCCAAAAGAGAAAGAGGCAGTGTGTGTTCCGCAGTGTCAGGCAGGAAAGCTTGTCCCGTGGTGGCAATAGACAGCGCTTTAGTTGTGCATTTTTCCCCTGTAAAAATGGAAAGGAGAAAGAAAGGAAAAAAGATACTACTGTATTATCCTGCACTTAAGACCCTTGAGCATGAACAGAGGCTTTACTGAGCTGGGTACAAATGTAGCATTTGCAAACATAAAATAGTGGCAACATATCAGAAGGAGCCGTGCTAGAGATCTCAGAAGAATGCTATGGACTTTGGAGGGTGGGATAAGGAGGAGCAAGAAGAGACTGAATGCCTTTTATTTTGAATCTTTTTTTTCATTGTTGTTAACTTTTTCTTATTCTAAACCACACCCAAATAATACTTTAGAGCTGAGGTTAGAGAGCAGGGTAGTGTTAAGAGAATAAATCAGTCAGTGGGTGTGGGTTGACGAAAGACAAGATGAATGCTTCTAGAATAATTCAGAATATTTTATTATAGCCCGAGTCACCCAGCGGCTTCAAGTATGTGACGTTTCACTTAGTGTTAAGATGACAAAGCTGTCCTGATTTTTGACCCGCGGTTTATAGCACTTGGGATGCTGTCTGCAAGCTAGAATGTCTAATAGCTACAAAGTGTTTATACTGTTTGTTTTCAGACAGGTGCTAGTCAAGCTTTTTTAATCTGAAATATCTTTATCTCTATATATAGATACACAAATATCTTTGTTTTAAAAGCAAATGTTGACTCACCAGGCTGCGCGATTGAGGCTTGCAAAAATACTTTAACTATAGTACAGAAATGAGTATTATAATGTGATTTTGGAAGTTCACTCAAAACTATGGTTATGGCTTCAAGTTAATTAAATGATAAATGGCCCTTTTTACAGAATTAGAGTATTTGCCTTAAAAGTAGCGTTTCAAATTGCGTTTATTTAGTTTCTTCAACTGAGCATCATGTTTATTTCCTGTATTACTGTAAGCAGTGAGCTCATGTTTTGATTGAGGCTGATTTTGTTAAATTCCCTGAAGATACAGCTCTTCACATCAGCTTAAGCATGAAAGAGATGCTGGACTTCATTTGAAACTTGGAATTAAATTTGGTGAAACTGCTGTTCTTTCCATCAGAATTAAAAGACTTGGGTATCTGATAAAGTTGAATGGTTTCGGATTACAGTCTAACTTATTGGGCATCTGTATAAGTTTCTTATTGCATCTGCCTGTCAATGGTGCAGAGGTCTTAACACATTGCTTTTACAAAATAAATGTTATTTCCTTTTCTATGAGTTGGCCAGAGCTTTCAAAATCAAGCACTGTCTTTCTAACAGGTCTGAGTCACCATGCCTAGCTGCCTTGTTGAGATGGTTTCCTCCAGTGGTGGAGCATGTAGTGTATTTGTCCTCAGAGCATAAGGAGTTGAGATAAGCTTGACCAATTCCTGCTAGACATATGCATAGAGAGTAACCAAACAAAGCATATTCCCTTTAAATTCACCCTTCCAAGCATAGATTTAAGATGAAAGCTCCCTTTTTTTTGCGCTAGTAGGGAAGGCTGGATTATGAAGATAGTATATGGGAAGGAAGGAAAATATGCTCATGTTTTATGTTTCCAGGAAGGTTCATTTAGACTTCTAATGTTGCTCTAAGTTTTCTAAACAAGAAATATGAACATCCTTAATACTGATGTACAAATATCAAGAGAAACATACCCTTAAAAATGGGAGTGATTTACACACACTAGGTACATGTGTGTAGGAATAAGCATAATATATTTGGTTTCCTGATTTGCTAGAAGGTTAACAAGCGTAGCAATGCATATGTAACTGTTGTTTGGAAAGTATGGCCATCGCATAGTTTACTCAATTTCAAGTCACGTGGTAACCTTGAAATGGCAAAAGAAATGAAAGCAATACCTACTTCTAAAGCAAAGTTCGACTTCTGGTACAGAAGCTGTACCAAATAATGGGAGGAGAAGACAGCACTCCGATGATGATGATGATAATAATAATATCCTCCTCCATCTCCAAAGTTCATCTTCAAAGGCAGTAATAAATGTGTTAATGGAGTTAGCAAAAAAATTCTTTATCTTGAGTTCAGTGTTCTCTGATGAGCAAGATGCCAAAATGCATCTTCTCTCCTACTTGAACTGTACAGAGAAAAGTGTGCTTCAAATAAAAACTATGGGTCACCAAGACAAGTTAAGGATGGCATTTTCGGTAGCATCATACTGTTAAGGATTAGCTGGTTAGTGTTTGATAGCTGGTCAAGTTTGATAGTTTCTATTGTCATTTACATGTATTTAGAAATTGCTAATGGATTTCTCTGTATTCATTTAAATAAAACTACAAGGCTGATAAAACTTTTTTTTTCATTCCCAGAGTTGGTTCCTTCAATTATGAGTAACATGCTGAATCCAGATGCTATTTTTTCAAACAATGAAATGAGCCTGTCGGACATTGAAATTTATGGTTTTGATTACGACTATACATTGGTCTTTTATTCTAAACATCTTCACACACTGATCTTCAATGCTGCTCGAGATCTTCTTATTAATGAGCATCGGGTAAGTAAAATTAATGGACTAACAATGAGCTTATGAATATAGAGTATAATAATTTTTGAGAGGAGCACAACTTATCTTTTCATGCCTCAGTCATAGCTTGGCTGTCTTCTAACACATCTTATACAACAGTAATGTATGAACCAGAGAAGACTTTGTTTATTCTCAGCTGCAGTTTTGAGCAGAGCACAGTTTGACAAATGATAAGGAATAGTTTCATTTGGTTTATTTTTTAATTTGGTAGTGGTGGTGTGGTTTTCTTTTCTTCCTGATTGTCAATTATTGGAGTCACTCTAAAAAATAAAAAGGTTAAAAGTTACTGTTCCTCTTTTTTATGCATTACTGTGAGTGCAATGATTAATTTTCATATTAAATATTTTTAGCCTGCATGACTCCTTAGGAGGCCTTTGATTGCACTGTGCACTTGTGAGGCGCTCCGTGTGTGCCCAGCATTTCAGCTGCGTTAGCTGAAGGTGCAGCATGTGCAGTGACGCTGTAATCAGAAGCTGGGTACAAGAGACACCCATATAAGCGTTCAGCTCAGTAGTTCCCTAAGAGGGAGCATTGTCTTCTTGCCTCACCAAGCAGCGTGTTTGCATTGTGACCAGTTGCCATCAAAGCTTGGAGCTGGTTATTGCGTAGTTTGAGGATGGAAGAAGTTACTGTGTTAGGAAGCAGGAGGGAGGTGGGTGACTTGGGAAACTGAAGGTACTGCAGGGGAAAAAGCCTGAAAAAAAGGTGGCTGAAAGAGGCAAAGTTTTATTGGACTTGCAGGAAAATAAGACAGAAAGTCCACAGAGTAACATAATTAGTAAAACTGCTTGTGTATTTTATAGAAGCTAAATCTGAATGGGTGGTGTTATTCTACTTTCGTATTTGAAGCTAAAGGTTAGGAGCTATATATAAACATCTATAAATAACCCTGGAAGAACAGACAAAACTTCATGGGCATTACAAGCATACACAACTTGATCCCCCTAAGATTTTGGCATGTCTTGGTAGCAGTTTCTGTAGGATATGTAAATATACTTCATTAAAGATGTGTGATTCTTGAAAGAACCAATGTTACTGTAGGAGGCAGGTTTAAGTCTCTTAGACAAAATTCAAATGATGCACTGTCTTTACTATTTGAATGAATTCAGGTAGTAATAACTTTCCAATTTGTCTCAGTTAAAATCACTTGAGTTCTAGTAAAAGAAGCAGTAAGGACTTTTTGGAGACAGCTTATTGAAATACGTCATCTGTTCAAATTTATTGAGGGACAACAGTTTTATTAACGCTATTTCTGTAGCTGCTTATACTGTTAATGTTTTTCTTGCCTTTAACATCAGAAAAAAACTTCTAGATAGTATTGCCTATTATGACTGTCACAGTCAACCAAAAAGATGGCCAATTTTGGTCATGACAGTGCAAAGCAATTAATCAGATATTGTAAAATGCGATGTAGGAAGTAAGGAATTCTGAAGTGTGTCCAAGAGAGTAAACATAAATTTCCTGCTAATCTCGGGAGTGGCAGCAGGTGTTGAATATGAACTCTTGGTCTTGGTTTCTTTCTTTCCTAATGTATGGGCCTCGTGCCACCTTATCTGGACTGCTGTTTCAGTCCAGATATGTGTTTCTACCAAGAGTGAGGTAAGCAAACAATGCAAGTTTTATCTGTTTGTTTGTTTGTTCCGTTGTAGGGAAGCTTTGATTTGTGTGCTAAGGTAGTCACAATCTTTTTCGTATATGTACCGGTGTGCATACAAAAGACAGTCTTCTAGTAGAATAAATTCAAGTAGGAAAGTCAAGTATACAGACATCTGAAAAAGTCAGAGTGCTTTGGGGCATGCACAGTATGTTGTAGTTTATAATTGATCACATTCTGTATTCTCCCCTGATGTTTTCCCTTGTCTCTTCGTGTTCCCCAACCAAATCTACACATCTTCCCGACCTATCTGTAGGCTTTTAATGCTGTTCTTTGTTCAGATTCATAGCCTCTCCTGTGTTTTCTGGAAGCGGTAGTAGGGATGATAGGTCAAAAGTTAGGAGAAAGTACTGTTTTCTTTAACTGTAGATGCTTATGCTTCTGTACAGGCACAGTCTACAGCGGTTGCAGAGCAAGTAGTCTTTGGTATAGATAAAAACTTTGTGGACAACTTGCAATTTATTTTTTTGTAAAAGTAGCTATATCTTCTGTTGAAGCTGTATAACCTACTTCCCCCCCCCCCCCCCCGCCGAAGGCTTGTAAATTAGCCATATATGTATGGAGACTGTTATAGAGAAGGTGGAGAATGTGCCTGAGATTAATTTGTCAAGTTCTAAGACTGCTATAGCCTGTGGGAGGCAAATGAAGGATTGCCTTTCAGTTGGTTAATCAAAGAAATGATAGTTTTCTCAGGACTTGTCTGAAAGAAGTGAAGCATTTTACCTTTTAAAAACAAATGAACAAAATCCTTAGCCCAAGGCACACACATCTAATGTATTTTTTCATAGCTAACCTGTGCTTAAAGCAGGACAAAATTACAATCAACCAAAAATAGACTTGTACTGAAAAGTGTTAGAAAATTCTATACTGGGTGTTGTGAGTTACCTGTGCTATCTATAAAGAATTTAAGGAACGAGTCCATGACATAGACATTCAATTCACGTGCATCTCTAAACAATGAGGTGTTACAAATGCTGTCCAGGGTAAATAAATTTGGGTCACTGTGGTGTTCTCCTGAAGTAACTCACCATGATGGTGTTTAATGCCTGACTTGCTTTCAAGATCAGATCTTTGTCACATGCTTGTACCTTGGGGAACGTGCCTGTTAGGGGAGCCTGGCTTCTGCAGGTAGCGTTAGCCGTTGTGAATTATCTTCTTTCTTCCTCCCCATCTGTATTTGCTACGCACCATACATTTAAACACCTCTGCGGTCTACATTTCAAACTTGACAATGTAAGATCAGAAGTAAGATCCCCACTGAGGGAGTCAAAACAGATAGCTGTGCTTCTTTTATTGCTTGAAAATGGCAGACTTTTTTTTTTCTCCTGTTAATATTGATGGCGATGTATTGTTTTTTGTTTCAATAGAAGTGAGCTGTAAAGTTCAGGTTTCTCTGTAAATTGGGGCGCGTTCTTGGGTTTTTAGCTAGAAGGTTGAGCTGGAAACTGTGTTGCTGTAGTCTGTTGCATGGGGAGACTTCACAATGTAAGGTAACATAGCTGTTAAAATTCTAGGAATTTAATAAAATTTAGTTTGTTTTCAAAGGTACATGTATGAAAATGACTTTCTGAACAAGAGGCTAATGTTCAAAGGTGATCAATACAGAGTACCTGGACCTGCAACTTTATGTACCATGCTTGACTTAGATTTAAAACAATGGCCTTGGGTTTTGGGAAAATGTTTGACTTGCCTTGCACTGTACATACATCTTTGCAAATCTCACCAAACTATTGAAAAGTGACTTCTTAAAGACTAGTGAAAATAAGAAGCATTGAAAACATAGGCTTTTAAAATTCTGCAGAAACAATTTTTTAAAAATTGTTTTTGTTGTAGATTTAAAAGAAAAATTTATTTTCTCTTTTCTTAGTATCCTGCAGAAATAAGAAAATATGATTATGATCCCAATTTTGCAATCAGAGGACTTCATTATGATGTGCACCGGGTATGTATGAATACCTCTGTGAGGAGTTATGTAGTGCTGGGAACCTAGCCAAAAAAATAAGTAGTGCTTTTAAGTCTTCCAGCTTTTCATTCTGCATAGATGTGTAAGGATTTTGTTTCATATTTTTATCTTTCATAGCAAGCTTGATTTCTTTTTTTTTTTTAAACTTTTAAGTAGGAAATCTTTTGGCTGTTTTGTTCTCATGATGGATGGGAGAAGACAACTTAGAGTGCAACAAAATAAACTTAAGCAGGCTTCTGCTAGTAGGAAAAGTTAGTTCTTCATGATTTAGCTCAGGTCACTGGACAATGTTTCCTTGGTGGTTTGGCAAGCCCTACTTAGATAAAAGCCATTGATAAAAGTATTTTAGAATCTAAGAAGCAATTTGAAGCAGAAGTGCTCAGGCCTTCTTGAGAAGGAAAGGTTATAGATAAAATTGCTTTGATTTTTATAATTTCATATCAACTAGTTGATGTGATTAAAAACTTTTGTTTCTTTTTTTCTTCCCCTTGCAAGGCATTATTAATGAAGATTGATGCTTTTCATTACATTCAGCTGGGAACGGTTTATAGGTAGGTAAAATTATTTCCTATTTGTAATAAAAATGTATACTCTTTTTTTTTTATTCTCTTAGTTGCATTTATTGGCGTTTTAAGTTTATATCAGGAAGAGTGCCCTGACAAGCACAGAAGTGAGTGAACACTGAAGTCTTACTGGAAGGGGGTTTCTTTGCACCTCTGTGTGTACACACAGACATGCACACACGCTTACTGATGCCCCAGTTCAGGGCCGGGAAAGTTGGCAAGCTGGTTGGTCACATAGTGCTGACTCACTTTGTTTCCGGCTGTTAAATTGTGCTGAAAGACATCTAAAAATACGCTGATGACTTCTCTGCTGTTGCTTTCTATGTAAATAATTGTCATAGAGTGCCCGTTAGCGTGACTTTGGTGTGGTTGTAGAGACACTTGAGAGGTCTTGCTGTGTTTGCACAGAGCTTTTTAAAGTCTGGACACATCAACCACATCATACTTGCAGGATGCAGAACTGCTTTGTGTCCACACAGCCTGACACTTTTTGGATTTACTGAATTGATGTAACATTGGCAGTCTTTGTGCTGTGCTATGTTACATGATACAGACACACAGTATGTGATCCTCGACAGGAGAGTTTTTCATGTGGCTCAGTTTGCTGTAATGAAGCAATACACATTTGACTGACAGGAACACCACATTTAAGATCAGATTTTAATTTAAACAAGAAACCTGAGCACCTTTCTTAATGTCATTGAACAAAAAGTTTTCTTTTGGGGCCAAAAGATAATGCAACCTTGAAGTGATTTCCTGTGGGGAACTGTATATGGTAATATGACATGATGATAATGTCTTATTACTTATTCATTAACAACAAAGGGAGGATTAGGGAAAATCTCCTTTACTGGATGCAGAAGGAAGCATAGTAACAGAGGATGAAGAAAAGGCTGAGGTGCTCAATGGCTACTTTGCCTCAGTCTTTAGCAGTGGAACTTGCTGTTCCCTGGACACCCAGACTCATGAACTAGGAGACAGGGAAGGGAAACAGAATGAGGTCATCACAAAGAGGAAGTGGTCAGTGACCTGCTACACCACTTGGATGCACACAAATCTATGGGACCAGATGGGTTACACCCAAGGGTGCTGAAAGATTTGGCAGATGTGCTTGCCAAGCCACTTTCCATTATTAACCAGAAGTCATGGCTAACTGGGGAGGTCCCAGTGGACTGGAGGGTAGCAGATCTAACACCCATCTACAAGCCAGCAGAGTGCCCAGGTGGCCAAGAAAGCCAATGGTAACCTGGCTTGTAATAGAAATAGTGTGACCAGCAGAAGTAGGGAGGTGATTGTCCCCCTGTACTCAGCACTGGTGAGGCCACATCTTGAGTACTGTGTCCAGTTTTGGGCACCTCAATACAAGAGGTATTGAGGTGCTGGAGCGAGTGCAGAGGAGGGCAATGAAGCTGGTAAAGGGCCTGGAGAATAAGTCCTATGAAGAGTGGTTGAAGGAGCTGGGACTGTTTAGTTTGAGGAAGAGGAGGCTAAGGGGAGACCTCATCACTTTCTACAACTACCTGAAAGGACATTGTAGGGAGGTTGGTGCTGGTCTCTTCTCACAGGTAATTAGCAATAGAACAAGAGGGAATGGTTTCAAGCTGCAACAAGGTAGGTTTAGACTGGGCATTAGGAAAAAAACTTTCACTGACAGACTAGTCAGATACTGGAATAGGCTGCCCAGGGAGGTGGTTGAGTCACCATCCCTGGATGTGTTTAAGGGTCATTTAGATGTGATGTTGGGGGATATGGTTTAGGGGAGAACTTTGTAGAGTAGGGTTGACGGTTGGACTCGATCCCCAGGGTCTTTTCCAACCTGAATGGTTCTATGATTCTAAGGTGAAATACTCCCGTATCATATTCTTAGGGATTCAAACTGACTTTTTTGAAATATTTTGTCATTACAGAAAATAATTACAGTCTCTTTCCACTTTGAATAAAACTGATTACTTCAATGATTACTTCAATGCTAAATAGTACTCCAGCACGATGAAAGCATCGCTATAACCATATTAAAATGAGGTATCAGCACTTTTCTGAAGTTAATGTATTTCCTTGAATTCAAAGATGTGCATTCACAATTAAGATCATTTCAGCTGCATTTATTAACTGATTTGGGGCTTTAAAATAAATTAGCATGAAAAGACCACTACAAACACTGGTGAAAACAATGGCTCCACAGGACTCAACGTGTATTAAATCTAAACATTAAAGTCTTCCTTTAAATTAAAAAACACATGAATTGCAAAAAGCACTGCAAAATTAAAGAAAATATCTATTTTAATTTAATAGTTCCTGTTAATTATCTTCTTATAAAAAAACATCTCAGAGCTGTTTAAAGAAATAATTAATCGAGTATCTAAATAATCTCATTAAAACCAGGAACTATTAAAATTACCAGTAACAGCCAAACAAACAAAAAACCCCCTAAATTCTCAAAGCACACATGCCCCAAAATTTTAAAAATACAGAAAGTATTTGGATAGGATAGAGGGATTCCATATCTATGCCAGGGAGGCCTTCTGCTAGTTACCATCACCATATTTTATCTCCGTTTCAGCCTGATGAAAGCTGTTGGCCTCACTATTACATTTTCATGCTCTGAACACTCTCCAAGAATTTCTTTCTGTTGCTATCACTCAATTACTGCCAACTCAGGGCAATGTAACTTATTAAAGCCTGTACATAGCTGAACACACAGGCTTTCCTGTCACTTTTGTTGGAACTGAATTCAAGTTGAAAGTAAAAAAAAGTATTTCTACTTTTCAGGCCAACTCTCCCACTCCCTAAAAACGTGTATCAGGACAAGCTGCAGGGTGTGACTTTCTGTGCGAAGCCTCCAAGGAAGGAAACGTAGACATCACAGGCAAAAACATTATCAGGAAAATCTAACGTGTCAAATATCATTAACACATCACTCAAAAGTGTGATAACAAAGGTAATAAATCAAAACAAAGAGTCTTGCAGAAATATACTTTCTGTGGGTTTTGCTACCCAAGCAATTACTCTGTCCATAGGTCAGGATGACTCTGGATGCTGGGGACACATCAGAGCACGATCAAATGCAAGAGGAGAGTGTGCACTTAAGTACAAGTTTTTAGGTACTACATTATTCCAGATATAATTTCATCTCTTTCAATTTAGAGTTCTGTCTCACAAGTGAGCATTTTGAAGGGGTAATAATAACAGCAAGTACCTTTTTTTACTCACTCATTTTGCTGGAGCAGTTTCTGCAGGCTGACAGGCATCCAGTAGCACTGTAACTTCATACTTTCTAATACTTCCACACAATGGAAGAAATCTGCCTTATTTAATCAAGTTGGCATATAGCTGTGGTAGCCCATGCCTTAATAGTTCTATTTTATTTTTGTTTTTTATTTAACTAGTACTCTCATCACTTCCATATCCCCCTATTTGTATTGACCGATACATAACTCCTATTCTGGATGAAGAAAAAATAAAAAATGAAAAGCCTATACAATTTATTACTATGCACTTTCCAGTGGATGCCTGGGCCTTGTTTGTGCTTGCTTTTTAAAGCACATTTGTGCACAGAACAAACATTTTTAACAATGCCCCCAAAATTACGTTTTGTGTCACTCATATTCAAAGCAAGCTGGATAAAGTTGGGAGTTCACACAGACAAGCTTTCATAGGGAATAAGCGTGTCCTATTTATAACAGGAATTTTTCACAGGCTACTTCAAAACTGCTCAGATTTAATCAGAGGACTGTTTTCTTATCTTTTCCTCTGTATTATGTGTATAGATTGTTTATATAGATGGTTGCATTTTCTTTCTACAGCAGGATGCAGACAAAACTATTATGGGTGTTTCCTGTATTTTGAACAATTTATAGTCCTATCATCCACAGCATTTTACATACTGATACCCTGGCCACAACTGTAGCAAGGTATTTAGTACTAAAAACCCCCAAAACTACACTGCAAACTGAATGTAAGTGTTTCTAAAATCATACTCTAGGGTTTTTACTAAATCCTACTGCAGGGCTTTTATTGACTAAGCTTACTTCAAAGGTACATCTATGATCAAAGAGCTTCTAGTCCTCCATAGTCCTCTCACATCAGAACCAAAGGTTACATTGATACTTTTTCCATCCAGCTAGTACAGTTCATAACCTTTATGACAGGAATTAGATCAGGAGTTTCTAGAATGCCTTTCCTCTGTAGAAGTCTTTATGTATCCGGATATGAGTTGTGTTGGCCAGTTTATCTATCGCTACTGCATGGCAATGTGTTGAGATGACTGAGCGACCCTTCAACCAGTGAAGGATTATTCACATCACTCTTTCCAGCACCATAATCAGACCTCTGGCCATCCTGCAAAGCCAGCTTATTAAAAAACAGGCTAGTAACAAAAGAACAAGTTTAAAGCCACATAGAGGAAAGAAATCTAGTTTAGCCTGCCCATCAGTTAATGTATTTGCATCTCCAAACTTTCACTTCATTCAGGCAAGGCTTTTGCTATTAAAAAGATAAAAACAGAGTCAAAGTACTTCAAAAGAATCTTCATATGCATACAGATAGATACAAAAATTATATGGATAGATATAAAAATTATATGGATACTTGATATCATAGAATACTAGGTTGGAAGGGACCTCAAGGATCATCTAGCCCAACCATTCAACATAAAAATACAGTTTAAATGAGATGCCTCAGCACACTGTCAAGCTGAATCTCAAAAGTGTCCAATGTAGGGGAATCCACCTGGACCCTTTCCAGCCTGTCTGCATCCTTTTTGTATAGTGGGGACGAAAACTCAACGCAGTAAATGTGCATGATATTCCTCAGTATGTTACTTTACCACATGTGTATAATTCTCATGACATCATTCTACTCAAATTATCAATCTACTTAAATGCCTTAGAATTCAAAAAACTCCAAGTATTTCTAAGCTTGATAAAAGCAGCAAAAGTATTTTACCAAATCTAAATTTGACAAAACAGCACCTTAAGGAATAAGCCCACGTTACGTAAAAAATGGTAGCTCTGCACGTGAGCATCCTGCTTTCTGAGAAGTGCAGAAGTTAAGACAGAACAGAGTGACTACGCTTGATAAGAAAGTATCTCTTGTACAATATTAAAAATCCTCAGCTACTAAAACCGGAAAAAACCAGAATATTTTATATTTTCTACGTTACAACTATTTTTAATTGAAACTTCCAAGTCTTCATTTTTGTTATGAAGATAGTGGTCATCTGACCAGCATTCTGTACATCCAACCTGCTACATCCTGCTGCTGCTCCTTCTCCCATCTCCCATTTTTTGTCCTCCATGACAGAATCAAGTTAGCACAGGTTTTAATGCAGAGTCCTTTTGCAAACAATTTATTTTCTGAAGCCTTTGTGAGGGCAGTATAAATGGACTCTGAGATTGCTGTAGTAGGAGCTACTAAATGAATTAATGACTGACTGAAAATGCCAAGTTGGGCACGTATGAAGTGATGGGATCCCTCAGCTGTCACAATTTTGGGTAGCCGTTTCAGTATTTTTAGAACACCATATCTCTAAACACATTCTTGCAAAAGCTGCTTAACTAAGAACCATTAACAGAAGCTTCAAGCCTTTTGAACAGTTAAACAACAAAGGCAACTTTCAGAAGGAGCTTCTACAACTTCACAGGCAATGTACTTCAGTAAATCTTTCAAAATCTTCTAACTTCTCATTTTCTCACATAGTCAGAAATAACAAAGCACCATGTATGCTTACATGGAGTGTAAGTAGTATTGCTTTTGTAAGCAATATGGAGATCAAAAATACAGCCCCAAACCACTTTTCCATTAAAAAAAAAAAAAAAAAAGCCTTTTCTTCATTCTACACATTCTCAATAAAACAGGCTTCATAAAAAACCTTTACATTTTCTGTTTAGACATGATGCTGCTTGGTCAATACCTATTCATTTTTTCAAACACTTTTTATATGACCTGTGTCATTTCCCTACAAAAAAAAAAAAATCCTATTTTACTTTCTGTCTTGCTACGTATTTCTCATGCCCCAAATTAAATCAGTCTGCTGTAGGACTCTCCATTTTCATTCAGAGATCCTGCAGAAGAGATACATTATATGCATTCTTAATTGAGCAGGGCCTTTTTGGGTATTCTTCATAGTTAATAGGACTTGTTAATAAGTCTGGCATCAAGATACTATAGTCTGATCAGCTCTTATTCTCTTGGGGAAGGGGTACACAATACTTGTGAGGTTTCAATAATTCCAATACGGAACAAAGATATGAAATCTTTGTTAAAAGCCTTCACACACACAAAAAATTGAATCTTTCACATACTTCATGTATTAATTCACTCGTCCTCCTTTTCATCTATGGAATCTTCTGGTTGGGAGCATCTTAACAAGACAAGGTTGTTCTCTGATGGCTGCAGCTCACAAAGCCTGCACCCTCAGCACCTGAGTCCTAGATCTTCCTCCTGTATTTCTCACTGCACTTATTCCAGCTCCCTCCTATGTCTTGCTTTGCCACATCCAGAATACTCAAGCTCCTGTCCCACCTGCCATCTGTTTTTATGACCAAGCACAAAGGGTCACTGCAAGTAGACATGTACTACAAATCACGAGTGAACCACGATCTTTAGAACACTTCCATTGCTTCTTGTGTCTGACAGTTCTGCAGCAAAAGTGAGAAATATCAGTAACAACATAACGTAACCTCATGTCTCCAAGTACTCATCTGTGTTGTACCGGTTCACCCCTAAAACATCTGGTGGTTAAATAAGCAGCCTTACTTCTTCTATTTCTTTTTTTTGCACCTTTTACTTTACTGACTACAGAACTCCAAATTCAGAAACTTGACCTGCATTTCCTCTAGGCAGTAACAGTCTAAGAATAAGTCTGCCTACGCTTGGTCACATTATGGGCTAGACAAATCAGCAAAGCTCTTATCATAATATATGCATTGCTTCACTTTGGAAAAAGACTATGTCTAATGTAGTTTCAAAACAAGGTATGTTCATGAACAGGTGGCCAAGAAGGCCAGTAGCACCCTGGCCTGTATCAGAAAGGGTGTGTCCAACAGGAGTAGGGAAGTGATAGTGTCCCTGTACTTGGTGCTGCTGAGGACACAGCTTGAGTATCATGTTCAGTGTTGGGCACTGTTCAGTGTTGATGTGCTGGAGTGGGTCCAGAGAAGGGCAACAAAGCTGGTGAGGGGTCTGAAGAACATGTCGTATGAGGAGCAGCTGAGAGAACTGAGACTTATTCTAGAGAAGGCTGAGGTGAGACCTTATTGCTCTCTACAACTACCTGAAAGAAGATTGTAGAGAGGGAGGTGTTGGTCCCTTCTTCCAAGTAACCAGTGATAGGATGAGAGAAAATGGCGTCAAGTTGTGCCAGGGGAGGTTTAGATTGGAGATTAGGAAAACTTATTGAAAGTGTGGTCAAGCACTGGAACAGGCTGCCCAGGGAAGTGGTAGAGTCATCATGCCTGGAGGTGTTCCAAAAAAGATGTGGCACTTTCAGGATGTGCTGTAGTGGCCAGGGTAGTGCTGCCATGATGGTTAGACTTGATTATTTTAGAGGTCTTTTCCAACCCTAATGATTCTATGAACAGAGCAAGAAAGTGTTGCCAATATCACTGCCAGTTGTAAATGACAAGACTGGGGGACTCAGCTTTTATCACCATAAAGAATTATTTTGAAATTTATTTATTGAAAAGAAATACTGAGCTAAGAAGCAGGGAAGTTACTGATAAACTAAAATTAGGCTCCAAGAAAGAAAACAGAAGTCAGTACACCAAACAAACAGATACAGTCACATTTTTTGGAAACACCTGCAGAAGATAATTAAAGCCAAAAAAAAAATCACTTATGACAATACTCATAAGGTTGGACTTGACAATCCAGTAAATGGGGCTTTAAATAAAAACAGTAGTCTAAGAAAATGTTCTTGAAAATGTGCAGTTCGTGACTTTTCCTTGGAACCCTGTTTTCATTAGAATTAAAACTTTTATAAACAAGCTTTTTATTTGCAATCAGAAAAACATCTATCCAAAGTTCCTCTGTTCAGCACTTCATCTTACTATAAATAGGAATCTAACAGTATTGTATAGTAAAAGATTATCAAGAACTTTTAGGATTGGTTTCCCATTTTTGCTAAATACTGGTTACTTGGATAAAATTATGTTCAGGTGTATCTGTTGATCTCACATACCATAAATCTTGGAGTTTTACTCTATCCTTTCACAAAATCCTAACTTAAAACTTGTTAAATAACCTTGCACTTCCTTGTAAGATCTGAGGTTAAAGATCTACTTGTAAAAAGCTATGAAAGATTACATTTGTATTCAATAATTGCTTGAATGGATGTGGCCTATGCATTAAAAAAATTTTAAATCTGTTCACTATCTTTGAAGATGTCCTGTTTACAAAAACACCATGAAGTCTTGCAATGGAGACCCCCATACAACTGAAGGAGTAGACTGAATATTGATTTTTCATTTATCTTTTCCATTTGATTTCACTGCTTTAGCACAATAGGAATAGTATTCCAGATAAGGATAAAAGACATAGGGTTAATCCAAAATAGGCCTAAAAAGGTAAGTCTCCTGAATTCTATAAGATTAAAGTATTTAGAATTTTTTTAATCTCTCAAGATTTAGGTATATCTTTCTAGAGATACTATGGCTACAGAAGCATTCCATACCCAAAGCTAGTTACAATTTGACGATCCACTAGAAATAGTTCTTTCATTTTATGACCACAGAGCTTCCAGGCAAGCTTGTCTGGATACATATTTTTTTTTCCTTAGGTAAAGAAAATGGCACCATGTCCTCCCTGTCATCATGCTGCAGTCAAGATACATTGCAAAAATGTCCTTCACTGCAAAGGTTTTGTATTTCACTATTTTCTTCACATTGTTTCTTATTCCATATGAGCTATTTGATCTTTCACATACTTCTTACTCACATACACTCTCACTTTCCTTCCCAGCTCCTCTCCTACTGATTTGTCATGAGCTGGATTTTAGAATTTGGGAAAACAGTAGTTCAGTTTGAGACAGATCAAATGGTGAAGATCTAACATATTGACAGACTGGGTGAGGTTGGAAGGCATCTCTGGAAACTATCTGCCTACTTGTTGAGGGTGTGCTCTCTTCCACTGTCCAGATTATTAATGATGTTAAACAGCACTGAACCCAGTATCAGCCCTTGGGACACTCCACAAGTGACTGGTGTCCAGCTCATCTTTGTGACACTGATCATTAACTCAGTGAGTTTTCAACCCACCTCACGTCACTGTGCACTCACCTAGTCTGTACATCATTCGTTTGTCCACAAGGCTGTTACGAGATGCAGTGTTGAAAGCCTTACTAAAGTAAGCAATAGGCACTGCTTTTCCCACATCCACAGAGCTAGTCACTGAAGGCTTTCAGATTGGCTAAGTATGATTTCCCCTTCATAAATCCATGCTGACTACTCCCAATCAC
>JAVSBS010006974.1:0-107185 GCA_033124195.1 Coracias cyanogaster | reverse complement strand
ACTTTGTAGAGTAGGGTTGATGGTTGGACTTGATGATCCCAAGGGTCTTTTCCAACCTGAATGATTCTATGATTCTAAGATTCAGCCATAGTCGTTGGTATGTTCTTTAGTTTGAGGTGTCCTTAGGGAGAAGGGGGAGGAAGGGAAGGAAAATGAAAGAAGGAACAAGATGGCCAAGCATTAGACTTGTACTGTTGACATAGTAGCTAGCTAAAGCTGCAAAAACAATGTGTTCTGTTTCTGTCATCAGAGTGAAACTTTATACCATTTATTTATGTGTTTTATACATGCTGATGTAGAATAATTATTTTATGTTTCAACTGACAAGGCATATTCCTGTGGTTTTCAAAGGAATCTTTTACGCAGGGCTCGGAGGGAACCAGAAAACTCGGTGTGAAGGTTGCTGATTGTAAGATTCATTTTAAAAGGCTGCCACATTTTTACATTTTTTCACTGTGAAAAATACTGGTTTGCTGGATTAAAGACTAGGTGAAGTAATCAAAGTGAAATTTATGTAGATGCATATAGTAGAAATATTAAGATTGGCATGAATGGAAATATGTATGTGTAGGAGCCTTGATCAGTTGGTCAGCAGAATATCATCATATTTTCATGCTGTTTCTCCAAACACCTGTATGGGGATGGAGGGAACAAAAAAAGAGGCTGAAGACTTTGAGAGATGGTGTCAAGAAGAACAATGGTATAACTGGAACTGTGTAGTGACCTAGATGAGATGATGAATGGGTGGTGAGCCCATCAGCAGTGTTGCCTTATGACCAGGAGTGGGACAGAGTGAAGAGGCAGATCACCACAATTGCTGTCAACTCATAGTACAAAAGGCATATCCATAGCAAGAACACGATGATTGGTCAAGAAAACTTTAGAGAGGTGTTGATGTTTGTTGAATAGCTGGTGTGCCTTGTTCTTTGCATGACCCAAAGTAATTCTGGCCGGACTGCTAGGTCACACATCTTGGTATGTGTGAGGATGAGAGTGAAAGCCACTATTTCACTCAATTGTTTGTCTTAATTTTGCTTAAAATAAGACTACCTTTCTCTTCTGTACCAACTCTGAATTTTGCTGTCAGTTGCTGCACATCTGTGGTTATTAGTTTTAAGTTTCCACGGATTTTGTATGTCTGTAGGTCAATTTTACAGCTTAAGGTAGCAGAACTTGCATACAGCCTCATTTGCACTGAGAGGTGTAAGCCGTTCTGGTTACCCTCTAAAATTGCACCTCTCTGAGAGCAGTGGTGGTAGCATTGCTGTAGGTGAACTGTGATGCAGTTAGTGTCATCTGTCTGTGCTGCCAGTGCAATAAAATAAACTTTGCAATTATCCAGATGAACTGTGTCAAGACTGTGAACCTTCTGGTAAAACTAATCTACAGCTTTGCCTACACAGTCATCTCTTCTCTCTAGATTTCATGTATGTCTATTGTCCTCTCTTGATTTGTGCTTAAGTATCTCCTGATCCACAAGCGTCTTCTTTAGCAGTATTCAAATAGCACTTGGCATAGCTGTCTGCAGACTAGATGAGTCTGTCCTTCTCAGTTTTGATCTTATTACTTGGTGTATGTTTAACATTTTGGTCACATTTCTTTGTGTGTACTGCTGTGGAGTAGGTGAGGCTGAACTGCATATGTTAGAAAACCAGAGTATTATCTGCCCTGTTTGTGCACAATACTAACTTGAATGCCTGAGTCCTACCAGCAGTAGCACAGAGCTGTGTACAAGTCAAGGTAGCATTGAGAAATGTGCAGTAAAGGAGCTGGTTGATGTGGGACTCTGCTACAATAGCAGCCTGGAGGAATTTCATGTATCATACTCTTCCACTGCAAAGCTATGTGGACGCTAAACATTGAAAGTACTAGGCTTATTAGTTGGTTTTCTTTAATGCCTCAATGCTTTTGAGTAAGAGAAAGAAATGGAGGCACTGAAATAACTGTTTGCCTTACAAGGCTACAAAACACCATAAGTAGGCTTGGAAAAAAGGGACCTTTGACACAGTTGCCTGCAACATCCTTCTCTCTAACCTAGAAAGATATGGATTTGATGGGTGGACTGTTTGGTGGATGAGGAACTGGTTGGATGGTTGCATCTAGAGGGTAGTGGTCGATGGCCAGATGGAGGTAGGTGACAATTGGCGTCCCTCAGGAGTCTATATGGGACCACTTCTGTTTAATATCTTCATCAATGACATAGGGAGAACACCCTCAGCAGATCTGCAGATGACACCCAGCTGAGTGGTGTGGTTGACATGTCTGAGGGACAGGATGCCATCCAGAGGAACCTGGAGAAGCTTGAGAAGTGGGCCTGTGTGAACCTCATGAGGTTCAACAAGGCCAAGTACAAGGTCATGCACCTGGGTTGGGGCAATCCCTGGTATCAATACAGGCTGGTGGATGGGAGATGAAAGCAGCCCTGCAGAGAAGGATTTAGGCATACTTGTAGATTAAAAATGGACATGAGCTGGCAATGTGTGCTCACAGCCCTGAAGGCCAACTGTATCCTGGGCATCCTCAGAAGAGGTGTGGCCAGCAGGTTGAGGGAGGTGATTCTGCTCGCTTTGGTTAGATCTCACCTGTGTGCAGCTCTGGGGTCCTCAGCACAAGAAAGACATGGGCCTGTTGGAACAAGTCCAGAGGAGGGCCACAAAAATGATCAGAGGGCTGGAGCACCTCTCCTGTGAGAAATGCTGAGAGTGTTGGGATTGTTCAGCCTGGAGAAGAGAAGGATCCAGGAAGACTTTGTTGTGGCCTTGTGGTACTTAAAGGGGACCTATAAGAAAGATGGGGACAGACTTTTTAGCAGGGTCTGTTGTGACAGAAGAAGTGGTAATGGTTTTAAACTAAAAGAGGGTAGTTTTAGATTAGATATAAGGAAGACATTTTTTACAGTGAGGTTGGTGAGACACTGGCACAGGTTGCCCAGAGAGGTGGTAGATGCCTTGTCCCTGGGAACGTTCCAGGTCGGGTTGCACGTGGCTTTGAACAGCCTCATCTAGTTGAAGATATTCCTGCTCATTACAGACCTTTAAAGATCCATTGCAACACAAAGCATTCTATGATTCTGTGATGTGTTTTTCATTTGTGTTCTTTAATCTCAAGCAAAACCTCAATGCTTCTGTGTCCTCTAGTGAGGATGTTTGCATGCCTGTGGTGTTTTAGATGCTTTAGTGCAAGATGCTTGACAGTGAAAACATTCAACACCAAACCACTGCCTGTAATCTCTCAATAGTTGATAAAGAAACTCTGGGCAGAGGTGGTATCTTCCTACCCATTTATTGTTATATTTTTATATTTTAATTACTGTCAACAGTCCTTCAGGTAATCTTAAATTTTGAGAATTGGATCTGTTGATACAGTTTAAAAGAAATTATTATTTAATTAAAAATTGTGTATGTTTTTATTTCCCTTGAATCTTCAAGGTCATGCTGCAGAGTAACCTGGTTTAAACACTATCACATCATCAGTGCTGGATGAAACAGAGGCAGAGTGAGGAACTACTTTAAGAAACTGAAAGCTCTAACTACTTCTTACAAACCCTTGAGACATAATTTCAATGGAGACTAATTAGCTCTTTTCCTGTAAAAAAGGACTTAAAATTGGAACATGTTCTGTGTGCATCAGCCTGTTAAAATGTTACTTGCTTTGTAAGGAAAGATGCTGTTTTAACTTAAAGGCTAAAGTGTTCCTATGACATTATTAGTGTTTTAATAAGCTCCAGACCTAAGTGTTAATCTGTCAGACTTTCATTTGGTAATTACTTGAAAATTTTAATCTGACTTTTGAACTAAAGCTGCTGTTATTTCCAGAGGCCTCAGTGTTGTCCCAGATGAAGAAGTCATTGCAATGTACGATGGTTCCCATGTCCCTTTAGAACAAATGAGTGACTTTTATGGAAAGGTAAAACCACAAGCTGCTCTTTAAAAATGAGACTTTTTTTTTTTAAGGGGAAGGGGTTGTGGTGCTTACATTTTGTTCTTCCTACTACCAGTTATATTTTCTCAATATGTGCTTGATTTACAGTGCTAGATGTGAATTTTTTGCTCTAAAGTGACAAATAAATTTTTGTTCTCCTGCTTGCTGTAGTTTCTTCTTTCATTATTCCCTTGCCCAGTCATACAGACAAAGAAGTGGAACATAGTAAAATCAGATGACTTGCTCAGTGTTGCACAGTAAATCTGATAAAGGCTGGGAAATGAACCATACCTGGTGACTGACTTCTTCCTGGTGGTCTAATGGCTCTGCTGTTGTAGCAGCAAGTAAATGTGTGGAGGTATCTCCTGCATACAAGCTGGCAGTGTGACAGTAAAAGATGAACGATGATAAAGAATTTAAGTTTAGGATTTGATTTTGTGGGGAAAGTTGATCTTGCTGGTAGGTTCCTTCTTCTTTCCCAAACAAAGAACAGTGCTGCCTTTTTAATAAAAATCAAGTTTATTTTATCCATTTTACTTATGGATGTTAATTCCATGTTGATGTGAGAGGCCATGCTTTGTGCTGTGGAGCATTTTGTTGTTCTCACACTTGTTCTTATTTTAAGGAGCTGAACTCAGAATTCCCAAATCTGGTCTCTGTGGCAGTTCTGAATATTGCCCTGGCATTCCCTGTGGGATGCCTTGATCTCTGCAGGCATATGCTTTCTTTTATCTTTCAAAGGACAGTAACAGAACATGAGGCTCTTGGCACAAAGTGAAACAGGAGATTTCCTCTGAACATCAGGAAATGCTCCCTTTACTGTGAAGGTGACCAAGCACTGGCACAGGTTGGTTGCTCAGGGAGGTTGTGGAATCTCCACCCTTGAAGATTCAGAAGCTGTCTGGACAAAGTCCTGGGCAACTGGCTTTAGGTGGCTCTGTTTGAGCAGTGAGGTTGGACAAGATGACTTCCTGAGGTCCCTTCCAACATCAACCATTCTTTGTTTCTGTGATCCTGACTAGTATACTGTCTGGAGTTTTACCTCTGTTTTCGAGAAGTATTCGGGTTGTATTTGGTCTTGTATAATGAGATTATCTACTTTTGTGAAACCTGGCTACAGTTACAGCTTTGGCAAGCTAGAAATCTCTTCCTCTGGATAACTGGATGTTATTGTAGATTCTTACAAGTTTTTATGCTCTTTTCAAGGAGGTAAATGGTTTTGCAGTCCTAATCAGTATTACACTAAAAAAAAAAGAAAGACCCAACAAATAACAAAAACTCCCCCTGCCCGCAGCCCCCCCCGCCCAGTGCCTCTTATTTATAGAAGTGCAGAATTCCAATGAAGGCCTCCTCCTTTTCTTGATTTTTATTTTAGCTAAGTACTATATTTTATGTGTTTATGAATTAAAATACTGCTCTTAAGAGTAATGAGTCTTAAAGTACAGCCAGTGCTTTTGTTGGAGTTATTTTATTGAGAGCCTGTGAGTTCAAGAAGAATCTAAAGCAATGTGACCAGTAATGGCAAAAGCTGAATATCTGCAGCTAAGATGAAGTGTTTATATTGAATGAATGAATGAAAGTGTTCTAATCTGAGAAACACCTGACCTTTTTTCTTCTTTTTTTCTTCCCACCCCTGCAGAGCTCACAAGGAAACACAATGAAGCAATTCATGGACATATTTTCCTTGCCAGAAATGACACTACTCTCTTGTGTGAATGAATATTTTCTGAAAAACAACATAGACTATGAGCCTGTTCATCTGTACAAAGATGTCAAGGTACTAGCTCTGAAGATTTAGGGAAACCTTCTACATTTTTGCATCTTGTCTGTGAGCATTTCAAGAAACTTCAACATGTTGTGTCATCTCCAGTGAAATACCTCAACTTTAGGTTTTGTATAGAGTAATTATTGGTATACAACTGTAAAAAATAGATGTAAGATAGATCTTGGAGAAGAAACAGAATAATTTGAAATTTGTTTTAAATCTTATGTTCTAGGGCTGTTGCTCTTTTTGTAGATTTGAGGGGTGGATGAAGGGAAAGTGAAGAAGCTCTTCTACATTGATATAGGTTCTTTTAATTGTTATTAAACATATACTTTTCTCGCTAGCAGGAATTGTAAGAGACTATAGGGAATTTCAGTTCGGAGCTTTCAGTTGTACTGTCTTTGTATCTTTGGTAGTATACGATCATTTGCTGTCGCTTGCTTTTAGCATATCTGTTTTGCCTGTTTTCTTCTCTTCCTCCTCCAAAAAAAATCTAGTCATAAAGACTAATTTGGTACACTTGATTCCTCAGGAGGTACCTGCAGAGGAGATAATTTTGTCTTGGTTATTTAAGAACAGAAGAGGTCATGCCCAAGTT
Source organism: Coracias cyanogaster (assembly GCA_033124195.1). Classification (NCBI taxonomy): domain Eukaryota; kingdom Metazoa; phylum Chordata; class Aves; order Coraciiformes; family Coraciidae; genus Coracias; species Coracias cyanogaster. Next base: position 100,901 of record JAVSBS010006974.1, on the reverse strand, counting down.
GATGGTATTTGTCTGCACAGGCTTTCCATGCCAAACCTCCTCCTGACACCTTGTTGATGTGTATTAAACTTGTGTAGTTTTTCAGCACATGTGATGTACCTCAGTGTTGAGTTTCTCTCTTTCCCAAGTAGATCAGATGAGTTTTAAGAAACTTTTGACTTCCAGAGTAATTTTCCCTTCTACCTATGGTAACATATGAGTCAGAAGCCTAGTTCTTGTTTTCTGCTGAAGTGTTTGTAGACACTTCTGTACTGCTCAGCATTAACAACATTTTGGAAGCCCTATAGTGGCATTTTTGGAGGATTTTTAGGACATACCCCATATAAGTACCAAAATGGCAGTACCACTGTCCTAAACAAAGCTATCTGGTACAGAGCTGGCTCAGGAGAGCTGCCAAATGCCTTCAGAGCTCCTTATGAATACTTTGCTTAAGCATTTAGTTTCTTTTATCTGTTGATAAATTTCTTTTTTTTTTTTTTTAAATAACCAGGGCATTTGTGAGTGATTATAATCTAAAATCTGCCTAACTTAAAGCTTTTGGTTTTTTTTTTCTTGCAAGAGGAAAGGAATGTGTTCTACTCTGAAGGTCATTGGAAATCTGATGACTGCTTTTGCAGAAGACTTTCACCTCACTTCTGAACACCCTTTCACAGTTATGTAAAACAGCCCCTGCACTATACAGTTTTGTGATTCTCAAACGTGTGAAGTTAGTTTCTCAGAGGACAGGCTCACTCTTTGCCTAGCGGTGATGTATATGTAATGAACATCACATCTGTAAAGTGGAAAGTGTAATTCAGAGAAAGAAATTGTTTTAAAAACAAATTACTACTGCTATGCAGTGAGTACCATTTTTATACTTGAAAAGATTTTTAAGTTCCTTAGTGCTCTTTTGATTTCCTGACAGGATTCAATCAGGGATGTTCACATCAAAGGAATAATGTACAGAGCAATTGAAGCAGATATTGGTAAGTACTAATGAGATCATCTATCAAAGCTTTTTTCACTGCTAGTATAATGAACTTTCTGGCTTCCTTATTTAAGATTACAGGTTCCAAATTTTAAAGCTCAAAAGAGTTATTTCCACTTGTCTGAGGTGCCTTTGTTAAGTATAACCTTATGTTCTGAATCCTTGGCTGAATGCATAAAAAATTATTGTGAAAAACTTTTAATACTGTGTTTTCCGCAATCCTCACAGAGAAATATATCTGCTATGCTGAACAAACTCGTGCCGTGTTAGCAAAGCTGGCTGATCATGGCAAGAAGATGTTTCTCATCACAAATAGTCCCAGCAGCTTTGTGTAAGTGAACAGTTGTTTGCTATTCAACTACATGTTTTTAAAGGATGGGGAGGATGAGGTTCATTTGTATAATTCATGTAATTCATTATATGTTGCACATATAACTGCACCTATGTTACATTTCACTGTTAATATCCTCTGTCCTTTTTAGGGACAAAGGAATGAAGTTCATAGTCGGCAAGGACTGGAGAGATCTCTTTGATGTGGTCATTGTACAGGCTGATAAGCCAAATTTTTTCAATGATAAGCGAAGGTGGGTGTTTAATTGGTAAAGAATGATTCAAGCAGCTTATTTCATATAAGACTATAGAGCATGTTATGAAATACTACGTTAATTTGGATGCACAGTAAAATGAAATTGTATTTCATGAAATCCTGTTTAAGCTCATTACAGAATGCAGCCACATGCAATTCTGAGGTCCAAATATTTACCATTTCTTACCCAAGAAAGTTCCAGTAGCTACCGCAGGTCTACTGGACTGATTTAAGGTCACAGAAGCTGTTTTAAACTTCTTAGCTTTTAAGTTGAAGCGTGTTCCTTTCCTAATAAATGTGAGAAACTTCGGTGCCTTTCAGAGTCAGTCCCTTATTTGGAAATGTCTTTCATTGCTTCTGATTTAGTCACACATGACATTTAAAGGGAAGACTAGCTGACAGACTGGGATATTTGGACAAGTTGTTCAATTAAGTAAACACATTTGTAATGCATATGCACTAGTCTTACACTTGAAAAAGACCTATTCCTTTGTGTACTTATGATTTGAAAGCAAGATAGAGGGAGGTGGGGGTTCTTTTCCTCTTTTTCATTTGATTTTAAAAAGAACTTTGCTGCACCCCTCGTCCCCAGTCCTTTGCCACCTTCTTCTTCAGTTGCTTAGCCATACAAAATGAAGTATTGGGCAAGATTTTTACACATGTTCACTTTTTGGTGTTCTCGATAGCAGACAATTCACACTTTCTTCTTCTTTGTTTGGAATCCATTCCTTAGTTCTCAACATTTGTTTTCAAACTCTGTTATAAATGTCATAGGTGTACCAGATAAATACATTGCATTTCACTGACTAAAGTGGAAGTTTTGGAACTTTGCTTTTTCTATAACAAAATGTGCAGATACTAGAAAGCATGTTTTCCTTTTGAAAGACAAATATTTTTCAATATTTAATTGACAAAATTTCCATAGCAATGTAACAATTGTATATAATTCTGTCCTAGACCATTTCGGAAGGTAAATGAAAGGGGAGTATTGCTTTGGGACAAAATTCACAAGTTGCAGAAAGGTCAGATTTACAAACAGGTATGCTTTCAATGAACTTGGTTCAAATTTAATACCTATTTTTAGAATCTCATACTTATTTAGAGATCATAAAAGCTTCTAAAAAGTAGATATATTCTTTAAGAGTTATTTTAGTGACTGAAGTGGTACAAATTCACTGCTGGTTTTATATGCCCTTTGTTAACTTGCCTCTTGAAGTGATAGCATTACTGCAATCACCTATAAAATGTGGGATTCATAATATATAAACTAAGGACATGATTCTTAATAGTAAAATATTTTTAAGGATACACTACATTCCTTTTTCATGCCTGTGAAGTTGCAAGTTGCATGCTGCCACACTGTGTGTGTCACTGTTTCCGCAGGGTAACTTGTACGAATTTCTGAAGCTTACTGGCTGGAGGGGCTCTAAGGTTCTCTACTTTGGTGATCACATTTACAGTGACTTGGCAGTAAGTAGTTTACTTTCACAAAATAGGGTAAAAGTTGAGGCTTTTTGTTAGTTTTCCTCTCTTCCTCCCTAGTTAGTCAATGTAATGCATGTTCATTTTAGATTTCTAAATACAACAAAATTTGAGTTGGTAGTGAAGCCAGATTGCTTTTCTTGCAGTGAAGAAAATTAGTGCACTAAAAAGCCAAGCATATTTTCCAGCTGACTTGTAGCATTTAACTTGTTCACAAACTGTGCTCAGGAATGTGTGAGTTTGTATTCCTGATCCAGATACTGATTGTTTTAGATGTAGCAGAGAGTAAGTACAGATACCCAAACGTACAGGATGTGGCTGGTTTGGATGACATTTACTACCAACTGTAATAAGAGCTGAATGAACTTTTGTTTTGAATGCAGGGGACAATCTTCCTGTCACTAATGATAAACTTTTCCCGAGATCTTGCTGTGGTTTGTAGCCTCGCTGTCCAGGCATTTTCTTACTACCTTATGAACAAATGTACTATTACTTTAGAGTAAGTGTGACCACCACTTCATTCTTTTGTAATTGACTCTGTATGAATGTCAGGATATGACTTTCCGCTGCCAAGCTGTGCCAACAGCAGCAGCAGATGTTAACATTTTTGCCCCAGTCTGCTTTTAAAAAGAAAAATAAGTTTGAGTGCTTCAGAAGGCTGAGGGCCAAAGGAAGGAGGACAAAGTCCAGAGGAGGAGAGAGCACAGGCAGCAGCTGCCTTGTCCTATACTTGTCAGGAGGAGCTTGATTAGCTGAGGATCCTGATAGGACCCTTCTGTCGGCTGAATGTATGGGTAAACACCACAAACCGAACACTTGGGTTTTTTTCACATACTTGTGATGGCAGCAGAGGTCTCATCTACAGGAGGAATTTTCTACTGTTAGTTTTAAACCTGATTAATTGGTGCTTATTTGCAAGTGCTTATGTCTTCTTTATCTCTCTTTAAAAATGTGGGATTTGAAGCTTACTCTAAAATGAAATTCTATTGCTTATTGGCACAGTTAAGTTCCACTGTTTAATATTTCCGCTTATACATAATAAGCAATTAAATTAGTGCCCCTCTGGGATAAGCAATGGTTGGATTCTTCAGGTTTTTAAAGTAGTTCTTTTAAAGACTAATACTTGTATTTTGTAATTCTTGGTAAATAGGATTTGACCCTGAAGCATGGCTGGCGCACGGGTGCAATTATTCCAGAGCTGCGATCGGAGATTAAAATAATGAACACAGAGAAGTACATTCAAACCATGACCTGGCTGCAAACCTTGACAGGATTACTGGAGCATATGCAGGTTTGTTCTCTGTCTGTGTGTGTGTAATCAGCTCTGGATAGCAGAAGGGATCCAGCCAAGTTTCTCAGTGCTGGACACTGATGTTGCAAGTGCTTTCTGTCTCATTAAAGTTCACCGGTTTGACTGTAGATAAATGAATGCAATTATTTGTGTGGCTGGTTAATAAGAGTTTTTTAAAAATCTTGTTCCCTTTCTCTGCTGGTCAGCCTGGATTGATTCCTGGTTTCCATTCTTTAAAATGCATGTGGATAACTTCTGGATACTGATCTCTGAAGCATTGCTCTTGTTGTGTTGGCTGATAAGGGTTCATTAATGGAAAGGCTCATTTACAAGGGTTACCTTGGTTACCTGTTACCTATGCTTTACATTCCAGGTGCACCGTGATCCCGATTCACAAATGATTTTGGAAGAATGGAAGAAGGAAAGGAAGGAAATGAGGTAAGATGGGAGATAAAGAGTTTGTGATAAGCTTCATGGTAGCCAAGTGTTCTATGTGAAGTCTCACACAGGTTTCTTCAGAACTTCTCTCCACTTCTGACTTCTATTCCCTGGTAGTAACAGACCTTCTAAAATTATCTGTGTAAAGCAATATTTTACCTGTTTCTTGTACAGCTCTTCTCCTCTCTGCCCTTTTGTGCATGTGAACCCATTCCCCTTCTTTGGAACAGATGTTAGTTTTCTTCATGGAAGGGCAAAATACTTTTGCTTCTTACCTCCGTTGTCCTGTCCCTCTATGTTCAGCTGCCACTGTTGCTATGGATCACACAGCTTTACTTCTGCATGATTTAAAAATGTGTTTCTGCATCAAGACGTAGGTCACTTCACCTCTTTTTAGATTATTCCTTCAGATTACATACAAAACATTTTAGAATATGCAGAAACTGGGCTCTGCAGCAGACTCATAGCAAAGATAGCTAATAGGACTAAAACTCATTAAAAAAAATCTACTGTCATGAAGGAGCAGTCACTAAATGTGGTATCTGTGAAGTGCACAGTTGGCAAGGCCAGCAGCTGTACCACCAGCAGCCTTCCCCAGATGTGTGGAAGTAAATGAAATGGGAATGATGCTTGACAGTGACTAATAATAGAAGTTAATTCCAAGAATGTGTTTAAGCTTTTTGTGTACATTAAGCCGAACCTTAGCATTTTTCTTAAAAATTCTTTTATCTTTGGAACAAGTGGATGTCGTTAGGATTTAAATGAAGGCAAAAGTCTTTCACAATCTCTAGAATGGAAAGCTTGAGGTGTCATGTTTCTGAAGTCAGAAGCAACTTACTCCAGGTTTTAATGGGAGAAGTGTGAAGCTCTTCTGTTCACCACTGTGATTACTAGATCTGGGCTACATATATGCAAGAGCTGCGAGGAATTTGTGGTGCATTTAAGTGTGTTGAAGTGCAATAGCAAGAGACTACACATAGGACAGATGATAGGTACTGCTTGCTTCAGATTCTGGATACTAGCTGGCAAACAGATGTGTGCAGGTATGTTCACTTCATTCTCTTTGTTTTCTTTTTTTCTTGGGGGGACAGGGAGGTGAACAGGAATTTCTTCAATGCACAGTTTGGAAGCTTATTCAGAACTGATGAGAATCCAACTTATTTCCTAAGGCGCCTCTCTAGATTTGCGGATATCTACATGGCATCGTTGAGTTGTCTCTTGAACTATGAGCCTGATTACACGTTCTATCCAAGAAGGACTCCTTTGCAGCATGAACTTCCTGGCTGGTCAGACCAGCTGTGCACTGGTACATTCAGAATACCTTTCTTACAAGAGACAGTTCAGATCAAATAAGCACTTTGCGGCTTCTCTCTAAAATGGGCAAATACATGTACATTCAAAAATATGTATTTTATTTAAGTCACTTAAATCTGTTATCTTAATTTAGATGTAATTCATATATGTTCTCATAAGCATTATACTTATTTTCTCCTCTCCTGCTCAGAAATGAGAAAACTCCTCTTACACACAGAAGAGATTATGGACTGCCAAAATAGTAGTGAGCTGGGAGGGAGGGCACATTTGAGGAAAAGGACTGGTGGTGTTCTGGGGTGGTCGTTTTTATTTAAATCATTGGAAGTTTTGATCTGCAGCTTTGTGGTTTACAGAGGAATACTTGTACTCTCTGTTCTGGCCCTGTTCAGCAGTCCGGCTGGAGCCTGTAATGGATCTTGGCACTGAAAAGCTTAAATCCAGTATTAAGTAAATCAGTGATACACAGGAGCCAGTTTATGGTGAGACTGTGAGGGATGGTGTACGCATTTTGACTTTCCTTGCTGCCATAGCTAGAGCCTTACCTGTAACCGACCTAACCTCTGTAGCGTTGGTGTGGCTCCACTGCACTGCAGTGATCACCGTACTGGCGGGCTCAGGCTGATGGGCTTTTACTCCTGTGTGTGCAGATTCTGTTCTTGTAATGTCTGTGCTTGGCTGTAGGTAGACCTGAGCCTAAAACTGAAAGTGACAGTAATTTGGGCTGCTTCAGCTTCCTTTTGTTAACTTTTAGGCACCTTTCTCTTTAAAGTTTCAAAACTCTTTAAGTATCCACTCTCTAATAATAAAGTCATTTCAAGAGGTCTTGCATTTTGCGTTGCAAAGTGGAGACTGATCTCTGTTAGGCTTTAAATTGATCCTAAATGCTGCTTTTAAAAATTTTAAGTGTCTTAACAGCGGTATGCAATGTAGTTTTGCTGTTCCCTGAGAATGTATTTCATATAGCCTTCAGTAATGGAATTTTACAGTCAACAGTAACCACGCACAATGGGCAAATGAGTCAAAAGAAAAATTAAGAAATGAGCAAATGAAAACCAGAGTTTTCTGATGACTTTTTTTTTCCTTGAGCCCTGAAAGCTGAATTGGGGCTGGTCGACAGTTTGCATCAAGCAAAATAATTGTGGTGATACAGATCAGAAGTTTTATTGCATTCCTGAAATTGCAGGTAATGCATGAACTACAAACTCTGGATAGCATATATATATATATTCCAAAGTTTTGAGCTGAAAAATGTCTATTTTGCACAAGGAAAACATCTGTTGATGTTTCCTCAAACAGGCACTTTATAGAACTGCTATATAGTTATTTTTCAGTAAGGATGCTTTGCTTTCTCTCTATCCAAATGGAACTTTTAACTGGTGCTTCCCACCCCAGACATTTTAAAAGGCATAATGTGATTTAATATTTGTCAAATTTTTGTTATTAAAGGCTCTGTTTTTAAAAGCACATAATTAAAAAAAATATATAGCATTTGGTATTCTTCACTTTATTTGGGGATATCACTTGCTTCCTACCATGATTGTCAGGTAAACAAACTTTTGGTGACCAAAAGTTTTCTTGTTTTGTTTGGTTTTTTTTTAACTGTGTGTATTATGTGCAAGTACCTATATTGAATTTCATGTGCAGTAGCTTTCTTATTTCTAAAAGCATATTTGCAAAGTAAAGAAAATGCACTCTAATCTAGCCTGCTGCACAATCTCCTAAGTAGTTTTCCTGTATGCTTGAAATCAGTCTGAATTCCTCAGAGGTGGTTATAGACTTTTGTATTCATGGTTTTCTTGTGCTCCTGTTTCAAACTTGATGTGCAACACCCCTGAAGTGCGTGTGCTTATTTAAACAGATGAATATACTTGAAATGAGTAAGTTCATTTCATAGTCCTGCTGGTTTGGTGGAAGAAGTAGTTTTGCAGGAAGTAAGTTTGGCTTTATCAGGAGACTTGTTGGTGGGGCTGTGCAAGAATTACTTAGCATCACTTGATAATGAAATGTGGGGATAGAAATATTCCCAATTTGCCTTCAGTTCTTAATCCTAATGCTCAGCTAGAACTGAAATTGGTGTTACGTGTGTGTAGCACCTCTCATGCGCCAGAGATTTCAATGCACTGTTTATAAAAACCAAACCCAAACCACTATATATTCTCCATCTTACTACAAGCAAATAATAATGTTGTGTTTATCAAATTCAAAATGCAGAATTGAATATGTTTTGTTGGTTTTAGCGCTGTGAAGTTTATTTTTAAAGCTGGCTAGGAGTCAGTTTGCCTAATTTTCCTGTGTTAAGCAGGAACAGTTTGATTAGGTTGGGTGATGTCATCCACGTACTCTGTGTTGTTTCAAGATGATTTTCTTCTTTCCCCCTTCCTTTCTCAACTTACAGATAAAACTTCTGTACAAAGCTATGTTACAACAGCCAGCTGAAGTAAAATCTTGTTTATATTGCATGACTTTTTGAAATAACATTGCATGAAAAAAAAATTGTGGGAGGGTTATGTTCCTTTAAAACAACCCAACTATATATAATATGAATTTAAGTGAGAATTTTAAAATGTATTATTTATTTTTCAGTGCTGGTATGCTCTTCTTCTTTAACTTTAAAAAATGTCTTGCATTTTTGTAATGATTTCACCTTGGCGCTCTCTGCATTACTTATTTTAACCTTTTTATGTTACTGACTTCAAAGAGAATTTTGAGCATGTTTAAAGGGTAATGTCTCTTTATATTCATTTTGGGAGTATAGTTCATTTGAACACCAAAGCAAGAAGAAATTTTCATTCTGTTCTATCAAAAACATGGAGGAGAATAGTCTGTCAGTAAAAGAAGAGTTTTAATGAACTGTGGAACTTTTTTGTGATAAAACTGTTTAAAGATTATGACAGAAATAAATGCTTGGACTTTATCTTCTGGTCCCTACAAGCGTTAATATTTTGGGTGACTGGGGAGAAGGAAAGAACGTGAGTTGTATTAACTGTAAAATTCTATGGGGGAAACTCCCTTAAATATGTGTGTGTATGTTTGTGTTCTAATTTTTTTAATGGCTTATAGGTAAAAGCAAGCAGGCATGTGTAGGGGGCAAGGGAAGCAGTTAGGGAAATTACTTCAGTCTGTTTCATCCAGGCATATTTCTACACTAGATTTGCTTTGGTTGTGCTTGATACCTGTGTCATCAACCCTGGATTTGCCTGCATATCTTGTTCTGATGGGAGGCATCCATGGTTTACTCTGAGGTAACTAATACTTTCCTGGAGCAACACCTTCCATCCTGCTTACCACACGTGGTGGACACCAGGGAGCATATATCATAGGGGAATCCTACTGCTGCCAGCAAAAAAGTATTTCTTTTCTTGCTGTTCTGTGGTTTCAATAATGTTCTCACAATTTACTACAGTATTAATGTTTTGAGGGAAGAACGCGACAGTGAATCAAACTCAAGTTTGATTCACTTCTAATAATATGGTGAAAACCAGCTGTTACTACTTTGCGTCAGTTGAAAGGCAATGTTAACATGCTTGGTAAAAATACGGTGTGTGAACAGGCAGGTAGCTTCTGCTCCTCTCAGACATCAGAAACAATGTGGACCTGACATGGCAAGGGTGCGTTCATCTTCGTTGTCCACTTTTTACAAAATAGTAACCAATTTTTACAGGAGCCATTTGAAGGCTCTCATATCACCTGTATTTCTTGCTAAAGGTGCTACAAGCACTATTTCCCTTTGTACAGTGAGGTGAGATGTAAACAAAACAGAGTCAAGTTTGAGGAAAGACAGGAAAGCTAGAGGCAGCAAGTGGGGTGGACAGGATGATTCTGTTTCCTGCTGCTGAAATTCTCACAAGAAAAATCCCCTCAGTTTAAAAATACAGATTTAACACGTGTTCTGTTTCACACTTGCCAGTGGTAGTTGTAACTGAGCCAAAATGAAAGCGTAGAGCTGGAGTACTAGCAAATTTAAGATATTTGCCAGGTTAGCAGCCCTGTTATTTGAGGCCATTTTAAAGTTTGTGAAGAACAACAGAAGCAGTTAAATAGCAGGTAAGTGAAAGTGTTTTACTTTTCACAGAGAGGTGTCTGTTTGCTTCCAGGTATGTTAGTTGAGGCTCAGTTTTGCCATTTGGTGCTCATAGCTGGTGCTGCTCAGATACAGCCAACACTTCTGAAGTTGGTAACTCTGTGAACTCTATAGAGTGCCTCTTAAAGCTGTCCTCTTTTGTTTTTTAATTTGTAATGAGATTTTATTCCCTGAAACATGTAGGTTCTGTTTTTTCCACAGAAAGTGTAAGTAGAAATGTAGTTTATAATTAACTAATGACAAATTCAATAATTAATTCTGATCATGAGGACCACTCATCACAAGCTGCTGGTCATCTGAATCCTATAAAATAGAAGAAAAAGAAAATCAGATTTGAACATGGTGAAGAAATGAAAGTCAGTTTTTGGCAAATTTGTCCATACACATGGCAGAGCTTTCCCCTGACATTTTTGCAACAAATAGTGTCTTCTTACTGGATGCAAAAAAGTTTATTTTGATTTTTAGACCCTGCATGAACATGAGGGTTTTGCTAAGTTAGACCATTGAAGCTATTTAGATACTCTGGCTTTCCTCAATATTAGCTCTCTTTGAAAGTGGACTTGAGATACAGCTGTAGACCACAACCTCAGTTTTGCTACAAGGGGGTCTACCCAATTTCTAGCACTAGTGAGACAGGAAAGCCAGGGGCTTGAATAGTGTTTTCCCAAATTAATTTTTCTTCTTTTCCAACTAGATGTTTTCCTTTCATAAAGTCATTTCCTCTTACCATTATTTTAGTTATGTGTTAATCTCAAATCAAAATGAACACTTACTGAGAAAAGATCGTATGCAGGTTCTGCTGGAGTCAGTGCAGAAGAACTTTCATATGAGGGGTTGGTGATATTTGAAGGCTGTGGCTTGTCCAGTGATGTTACATCAGTGTCATCTTTTGACTACATAAAATCACACAAACCTGTTTAAAATCCATCTTCCTCCTGCAGTGTGTTAAGTGGGGCACTTAAGCTCCACGAACAGCTGTTGCAGTGTGGTGATTGAACTGGCCTTAATCAATGTCTCTGGGCATCAACAGGGTTCTGGGTTCTGGTGTTACCTCAGGTCACTTAACACTGATATCTTTTGTTTCATTTATTATTTTTGAGCCTTGATGAAGATTGGGAGAGGAAGTGTTGCCCTGACACTGTGCCCGGGGTAAAAGGTATCTGGCTGGTCCTGAGTCCTCTCATTGCAATTATATAAAAATACAAATGTTTTTCCTTGGCTCATGATTCCTGCTTTTTGTTTCTAGAAGACAACGCACATTCTACGTAGAGATGTAGGAATAGGGAGGGATTTCTGATTACTTCTAGTTAGACTTTGTTTTGGATGGATTCTTCTGTATTTTGTAACTGTTTGTTTTTGTCATCCCTCATCACTGAGTAGCTTGGCTATCACTGGCTGTTTCTGCATCATCATGATAATACTATGTGAGGCTACTAAAGTTAAGAGAAAACAAGCTTTTTTCCTATCAAATGTTTCAACTTCCAGAGCAGCAAAATTACTAGCAATGCCATGGTAGAGGGGGAAGAGAACAGGTGCCCTTGCAGCGCTTGTAAGTGTCTGCTTCCTTAAGGGTGAGCTTTCTGGGGAGGCAAAGGCTTCTCCCTGGTGCTGTGTGGTTAAATAAGCTTTTGGCCAGTCCTAAGTATCTGTGAGAGCAAGAGGATGTTGGACACTCTCAAGGGAGAAGTCTAGGGAAGGAGTAAGCAAATCAGCTCGTGCCCACGATGAGTGTATGAGCCTTCCCCACTTTCTCTGTGTCCTAGTCTGAACAGTTCAGGTAGGAAGTGATGGGGAATGTTTCTAGCTTAATAGAATACAAGGAGAAACTGAAGGCTGTAAGCCTAGGAGGTGCAGTGGCTCTGGGGAAGTGCTGTCCTCCTGCTTCATGTTCCTGTCTGCCACTTACCTTGAAGTGCTGGAAGCCTATGTTTCTCTTCCTGAACCTGAGGTAAGAATATCCAATAAAAGCCACAAATCCAGCAACCAGGCAGATGCCAAAGAATATCCCTGTCCCAGTACTGGTGTGGAGAGGAACCTGGAAGCAAGAGAGAGGGTGAGTGAGCTGTGGGTGGGCCCTGGTCACCTTTCAGCACACAAGCACATGCAGTGTCCCTTTGATACACGTCCTAGTCCTGGACTGCTTTTGTGCTTTCCTGGTACATTCCCTTGACACAGTTAAACATGGCCTTTTGATAGTAATTGCAAGCTAGATTTTTTTTTTTGAGAAGGGGGTGGTACAGTACATAGTGTCTAGTACAGCTTCATCTTGTTTGGTTTTGAAGTTACAGAGCTTGCCAAGGTGATCTTTTCTGGTCAGGTTTTTCAAAGCAGCAACAGAAGCTATGATGAGGCTGCAGCCTTACAGGCCTGAGGAGTAGAAATAGGTACCAAGTTCCCTTAAGCAGCTTTGGAAGTCTGTGCTACAAACCCTACAGGGCTCTGCATGGGTTCAAGTTTTTCACACTGCTTTGTGCACTGGGGAGGTGTTGGCTATTGCCACCTATCAGCAACCATACCATCCCTTGAGCCCTCTTTACCAGGGCTCAAACCAAAAAGCATCTGTGCTGAGACCATCTCACCTCTGGTTAGCGGGACTGCCAAGCTGTGCAGGGCTTGGCCCTGTAACCTGCCTTCTGTAGGTCTTTTTGTCCCAATGCATGCAGTGCCTTTAACCTGAAACTATTCTTTAGTCAAGCATGTAAAGTGCCAATCTAGGTAAGTGTATATAATATTCTATAAATATTTCAATAAATGTGTAGGTGAGGGACCGAAACAAATTCGTATGTGATCTGGATTTAATCTAAAGGGGAGAAATGCCTCCAGGCTCTGACTTTGGTTTGCCCTCTCAGCTCTGTGGCCTGATAGACTGATACCATGAAGGTGACTGGCAGTTTTGGGGTAATGATAAGTTTGAGGGATCCCAGGGCATGCAGCTACTCAGGCTGCAGTCTTCCCAAAGCACTGTGCTCTTTGCTGGCAATCCAGGTGAAGAGGTGTCTGGAAATGGGTACAAGATTTGTATGCTGTTACTCTTGCTTTTCTATGTGATGCCTTAGGTCTGTGGCCTCCTGCCTAGGAGACTAATCATTAAACTTACTCTGGCAAAAATAATCACATTGTTGTGTTAATAGATATGCTCTGTTCCTTTATGGTGCAGCTGCACAGCTAAATACTAGAAAACATTTAGTTGCCCTCTAGCATGTGAAATTTACTATTAAGATTTTAGTGGTGTGCTGCTGTAGACTGACAGAAATGGCCTATTATTCTGAATCATTTTCGGGCAGTAATTTACGCTTTTACCCAAGTGTGTCATTTCCTACTTCTAAGGATTGTAGGCTGTAAGGGATTTTTGTGAACTGAGATTGTGCAGGCATATCACTGAACTTCTAGGAACAAGAAGGATGGTTTGTAAAGGAGAAGGGGTTGCTCAGAACAAAATTAAGGTGAGAAACAGAGTATCAATAGGATTAGTCTTATAGACCAAGAAGGTGGCCAGTTAGCCACTTCCAAAATCACAGCTGGGTTGGGTGGGCTGTAAATGTGAGCAAGGCCCTGTCAGTGCACAGCGAGAAAGATGAGAATGAATTACCCCAGTGGAAGGGAAGTTCTTCAGATTAAGCAAGTCTTGCTTGTAAGGTCATCTTGAGCCTGTGTTGGGCTGTCACAGGGTGCTCTGCATGGAACAGAGCTGGGGAGAGCTAACGCTGCACATCTGAATGATTACTTTCTTCAGGAAAACATTTTGTACTGTAAAAAAAGGGTCTTGCTGCACACCTCTCCCAGGGGCAACAGGGTTTGCTTTTGTGAAACATCCCAGTGGCACTGCAGGTGAACAAAATGATTTTCCTCCCTTTCATGCAAAGCGGTAAACTCTGCTGGTGAGAAATAAATAGAACAACGTTCCTTCCTCCCTGCTGCTGGCCCTTGTACTGCTTTGATTCCAGCATGATAGTGCAGCTGCTAACTTGAGCTCCCTCCACAGGAAGAAACCCCTTTCTGAACTGTGCTATTTTGCCATGCAGTTTGGTTTGATCTTTCTAATGGGAGGGATAATTGGATAACTGGGACCGTTGCAGGGATTCACGCAGGAAAAAAATAATCTATTTTCCAAATCCGTTGTTTTGGATAGGAATGAATGCAAAGCCAAGAAAAAATTTTCCTTGGAAGCCTGGAAGATCTTTTTTGAAAAACTGAAATGAAGCTTCATAAAGCCTCTGTTACAAAAATGAGCTCCATCTTAAAGTAGAGCTTTTATTTATATAAAATAAATGCGGGAAGATATTTTTCAGACAGAAATGCTTTGAAAAATCTTCCCAGGCACCTGGTTCTTAACTTCTACTTTTTTTTTCAATGTAACCTGTTTTAAACAAAACTGCATCTATGGGAGGGAAACTGAGAATATATGAATGTCAGCAATGACTTTTGGATGATATAAGGCACAGCTACCTCCCACTACTCCCCCTTCCCCCCAAAAAAAAAAGAAAAATTAAGCTATGTACTTACAGGTGCTGGTGGAGCCTTTAAAGGCTCTGAAATTACATGGATTATTCCATTGGAAGCGATTATATCCCACTCAACAATAGCACTTCCGTCCACATATCTGATGTCACTCTGCCAGGAGAAAGAGCGATGAGAGCTGAGCTTTGACCCTGTTCCTTTTGAGACTGAAATAAACCTTTGAGACTGTTCCCCTGGCTTAGTTACTGACACATGGAGAAAAATCACATGGGGGCTTATACTGCTGCCTCCCTGGACGTCAGTCTGGGATGGCTCCAGGCTCCAGGCTGGTTATGGCTCTCCTGTGCATGAAGTAGCCATCATCATTACTTGCATATTGCCTTCAGGCATTCATTTCTCCTTTTTTTTCATGATGTTTGTGCAATTGCTGAGCTCTGTCTAGGTTTGGTATTATTCCTGAGTGCTGGGCAGCTGGCAGCCTGCCTCTATTACAGCTGCTCTCTGTGGTGAGGATGCTACTTGTTCTGACTTTACTGACTTGAGAGAGCTGCGTCAGCACTGATAGGGAGCTGCAGCCCACAGTTTTAGTGGCCTAACATCTGTAAGCTGGAAGGTAGTCCCATCTGGCAGCTTATCAGGAAAGGAGAGCGGTGGCATCAGTCATTGCCATACCAACACTTCTCCAAACTTTGCTGATAATGGGAGTCCGTAACTGCTTTGAGTTAGTCCTTAGTCTCTCCAGCCTGCCTATGTGCTTTGCGAGGGTAGATTCATGGGTGTCTGCACTATTGCAGACTGCTTTAAATTGCATCCTAGCAAAAGGGTTTCTTGTTGAGCAGAATGGTGAGTTGTTGCCTGCTCTTGCCCTTGGCATGAGGTTGTGTGCTGCTGCTGGAGCACACAGCAACTTTCTGTGGCCAGGGAGGAAGGGGCTTAGCTGTGGTGGTACTGCAAAGCAATGTGTAGGTCATGTTGTGTCCTTCTCCTCTCCCTCACCCCCTGTGCTGCCCTACTGGGGTCCTGGGGAAAGCTTGTGGGCTCTGACCTGGTGTGCTGGTACAGGTGGCTGCTTGGCTGCTTGGAGCACGTGTGGAAAGCAGCTGCCCCCTCTCATTCCCACCCTGGCACTGCTGAGCAGCTGGGGCAACCCAGGACTTGCTCAGGTCCTCTAGGGAGGAAGAAAAACTACAAATTTCCAACCAACTTTGAAGAGCAGGAACAAGATTTGTGTTAATGGGCTCAGAGCCTCCCCATGGCAGCTTTAAAAGAAAGGAGCATTTGAATTTCTTTTTTTAAGGAGAATGTCTTCTAACTCAATATCAGATCAAAGTGATCCAAAAAGCTCCTGGCATGCTAATGAGTGGTACAGGTAAGCTGTGTGCTAGTGCACCTGATCTCTCACGAGGTCACTGAACTAATATGATTACTGGGTTTGCAGTATAGGGTGGTTTTAAAATTACAAATGGCAAGTCTCATGCTAAAGCATGCTTTTCCCCCAAGAGGGGAAGGAGGAAGGGAGCAAAACCACCAGATGAGTCACTTGTGCACCTCTTTCTGCAGCACCTGTTTCCTTCTTGTGCATGTCCGTGAAACTTCCCCCAATAATTGGCTCCACAGTGTCAAAAGATACTTTCCACTTGCAAAAAGGATATACATTTTTGCATTCAAATACTGAAATAGTAATAAAAAAATGCAACCCCCTGTTTTGTCTGCTTTTTCTCTGAGCAAGGCTGTGCAGGTATTTCCTGCCTCTCCCAGAAAGTTACTAAGAAACTTTACACATACCCACACCCACAAGCTGCTGCTCTCATCCCTCCTCCTGTTGCACTGCCACGATCAGAGAAGGGTGCTATTCCTGCAGGCCACCTGAACAGCTTACTTTGAGTTTTATGCGTCAGAGCTTGGCCATTTGCAAATGTGTCAATTTGCTGTTTACCAGCTGCTATCCTGTAATCTCTGGGCAGGAAAGAGCCTTGTGGAGTCAGCCTTTCATTGCCACCCACTATAACTTTACCAAATTGCTCTCCAGATCAGTGTGTCACCTGACTACAGGGTATAGCATAAGGGGGAAGAAAGCACCAAGATGGGAGATTTAGTAAAAAAGTTACATGTTCAGCAATGGGGGTTTGATGTTCCTGGCCCCTGGTGTTTGTAATGAGGAGTTTTTCCCCTAGACGAGTTAGAAGAGTGGTTCCATTGGTCAAGTCTTCATAAAACATTATGCTGGCGTTAGATACATGATACTCAATGTCTCGCCCAGAAAGTGTCTGCAAATGAGAGCAAAACACAAGGAACATTGACTGATATCATTAATCCTCTGGATTTATGAGTAGGCTAAATGTCTGTGACCTTTATCCCGCTTTGCTATTAATGGGAAATCTAGATGCAAACAGTGGGATCTTCTGTTCCTGTTGACCTCTGATAGCTGCCTGCAGCAGGCAGCACCTTGATTGTGATGGGACAAAGGATGTTACTCTTTTATATGGTGACCTGAAGTCATGAGTCCCAGAGATATTCCAAATAGCTTGATGATGCAAGTGGGCCAGATGGGCCTAAACCCATGTGAATTGTTTGAGACTATGGTTGATGGGAGGGAGGGATAAGCACAGAAATGAGGCTAGGAACAGATATTTGGGAAATACCAAAGCTGTGCCCTGCTTTCTTCAAGGACTGTGCTTGATGTTAGTAAGCCAGAGAAGGCTTCATGTCAGTCAGACTCCTTTATAACTGGGTAACTAAAATACCTGATGGAAAAGTCTCTATAGTGACTTGAAGACTCAATAGCCTTACACTCCTAACTACGGAAAAAAGTGGAAATGATGAGCTCACCTCTTTCAGAAGCACAGTTCAAACTATGTGGGGTTACATAGAAGTCATGTCATACTAAGATTTTTGGGTTGGTTCTTTTTTAAACTTAAATTTCACTGGAATACAGAAACCCATAATGTCTGTTTTAAAAGTGTTATTAAAAAGAGAAGGAAAAAAGAAAAAGATGCTGACCTCATTTTCCTTTAACCCGCTATCGTTTGGAGCAAAGAGAGTGGCATGTACTGACAAGTCTGTGAGGTACTGCAGGAACTCTCTCCCCTTCCTAGAGCTGTTGGAGTAAGCCATGATGTCCTAGGCAGAAACAAAATCCAAGTTTACTAAAGAAAAATTGTGCGCTCCTGTGTGGGGAGCTGAAAAGTTGAGACCGTATAAATAATGACAAAGCAGCTTTATCTTATTAGCCATGAAGCAGCTCTAGAGTGACATTACAATAAGTTTGTATTCAAGACTGTTTTAGCTGCTGATCTGATGTGCACACCTTAAATTGGCTTGCAGGACTTGGGCCTGTGTTGTCTGTGAGGCTACTTGGGCCTATAATGCCTTTCTGAGTAGTGGCAAGGAAAGGACCGTTTTAATATTTTGCCTTTCCCCATCAGCAATTCAATAAAGTTACAAAGCACCACACTCCTCATGATGCTTAAGAAGCCAGGAGCAGTTGTACACAGAACCTACTCTAAGCTAAAGCTGCTGCAGCATTTTATGTCCAAATGAGTTTTAGAAACCTGAAACCATTTTGGAGCAAGTAATGAAAAAAGTAGTAACTAAATTCTGATTTTGATTGTGTAGATTTGGACCACCCCACCTTGCTTTGCTAGTGTGTTGTTGCTACCTGTATTTGCTGTAAAGTAAACGCTGAGATACAACTCGGTGCCAGAGCCTGCTTTGCTCCGCTCACCCGTCCAAGCAGCGTTATATTTCCAGACCCCGAAAGCTGTGGGCCCTACCGACAAGAAGTTTGTCAGCGTTGGGAAGGACATCAGCACTTGCAGCAAGTTCCCGCTGCAGGAGAAGCCGTCCCCCACGTAGCCTGGCTTGCAGGTGCAGTTCACATCTGGAAGGTACAAACACAGAGAGCCGCGTGGGCAAATGCCCTTTGCTAGAAGGTGTTAGGCTGCCCTGTGTCTAAAAAAGTTAAAAGGAGGCAGAGTCTTTTGCAGTGTTATTTAGCAGCCTGTGGCTGACCAAAGGAACCAAAACAAAGGCTGCTGCTTGCTCTCCTTTGTACAGAGGGATGCAGCAAAGGACCTTCTTACCTTTTTCCCTGTAGCAGAAGACATCCCAGGTTTCACTCAGGTTGACTCTTTTCCCATAGTCCACGATGCCTACATACCCAGAGCCACAGTTTGGGGAGGAGAAGGCCGTTGGGTAGCCCACTCTTTCGCCATCTAGCCAGCCGGCAGCGCACAGGTGGTACCTTGCCTGCAGTCGGCACAGCCATAAGGGGAAAAACACAGAGAGAAGAGCTGGGTGATGGGGCTGAGGTCCTGTAAATGAAATGAACAATTCCCCTGGGGTGCTCAGGCACCACCCAACCTGCCAGCACTTTTTTGAGGGTCCATCTGTTCACCCTGCAGTCTGCCCTGTGCTGAGCTCTGTACCAAGGGCTGTGAAGAGAGGAGCCCCTTGGAAAGTCAATGGCTCCACATGTGTATCAAAGGAACCTTTCCTGGGAAAAGTGTCCCAGAGCCCAAAGCTAGGCAGGATCAGAGGAAGGTTTGAAAACCAACAGGGATGTGCAATCCCGTTATGTGCAAGCCCACTTTTTGTCAGTGTGGGAAGGGCTGACAAACCAGCTCAACACAGAAAATAACTCCCCAGGAGCACTGGAGCCAGCCCCACTGCTGACTTTGCTGCTTTGGTGGAAGTATTTAGACTACAAGGCACAGAGGACAATGCAGCTTCTGCTCAGGCATCAGAAGGAGGTTCATGTGCTGGCTGTGGTCCAGACTCGCATTTTGATAAATGTCTCTAAAGTGTCTCTAAATGGTGAGTGTTTGTCTTCCTTCCACAGATGGGAAGGAGTCAGAAAGGCATAGGCAGTCTAACCCACCCTTCTAAAACAAGTTTTACAAACCCAAGGTATGATACTTATTCCACTAATATCAGCCATGCATTGACTGTAACACATTCAAGGAAAAGAATATGGAAATCGGTCTACT
The DNA here is from genome assembly GCA_033124195.1 of Coracias cyanogaster. NCBI lineage: Eukaryota > Metazoa > Chordata > Aves > Coraciiformes > Coraciidae > Coracias > Coracias cyanogaster. Next base: position 81,296 of record JAVSBS010006974.1, on the reverse strand, counting down.
ACCTTGACAGCATTTGAGGAAAAGATTCTGGGAGCCATACATTAAAAAGAAATAATCTAAGCATAATTCTGAAGTGTACATTTCTTTAAGAAGTGCTAGTAATTAAAAGCCCCATGAAAACACTCTGTAAATCTGACTCTACCATCTCACAGAGTTATCACTGGAAACAAGATGTTGGCAACTGGTTTCAGTGCTGTATGAGCAGGCATGAAACCAATAAATGGTTTGAAAACTGCTCCAGCCAAAGGTATCCTGGGGCACAGGGGAAGGAAAGGAGGGAAAATGAAGCTTATTAGCACAGAGCAGCCCCCTTGCTTCTCCCTCCCCATTTACGATGTGGCTAGGTCCACTCCAGGGAGCTCCTCCTGAAGTGGTGCTACCTCACCTTCTGCGCGTACAGCAGCTGGTTATACGTTGCAACTGTGGCTGACTCATTGGCACAGGCCTCCTTTGCTTTCTCGTATGTCATTTTGTACTGTCCTTGTGGGGACCGCAAGTGGAACACCCCAACCGTGGTATCTGCAAAGAGAAAGAACCAGCTCTTCCTGAAGGGGTTTCCGTATCTGAATGCAGAGTGAACTGTGCCATACAAATACTGGTTAAGACAGATTGATCCCTTAGGGGTAACATTCCTGCCTTGAATGTCCCCATCTGTTGCTTCCTACATCTCATACCACAAAATATGTAAACGTGTTCTAAGTTCTTGTTTCAAGGGGACATAGGTAGAGGACTGAGTGAGCTAACAGACACAAGGATTGCGGCCACGGGCTTCAGTGCAGTGGCACAGGGACGAGGATGTACTTGTCCTGTGGCGTGCATGGTGGACCATCCTCACCTTGGAAGTGGAGATCGGCACAATCAGCGTCAGCATGGCACTGCCCATTGTCTTGCAAGCACCGGTCAAGAGGAAGCTGCATCACTGAGCAGTTCAGTCCATCACCAATGTAATTATTTTTACATTCACACTTGCGTTTGTCCTGGTTGTAGAGGGAGAATAAAAAAAGGCCAATCCAAGTACTTAGATGACATAAAATTGGTATTTCAAGCAACATTCTGAAATGTTGGAAAAATTTCACTTAATATATCCAAGAATGGACAAACAGGAAGGTTGCTACTAACAACTGTGATTCAACAGACCGCAGACTCTGACACTGACATTTATTCTTCTAAGCAAAACATTTACACATGCACTTGGGTGCTTTGCTGAATTAACACCAAAGCATAATTCCAACTACAAAACTAATAGTGTGCATTGGAGAAATATATGATGTGTAATTATGACATGTAGTTAACAAAAACGGGTGGCAAACCTATCAGAATGTTATTCAAATGACTGGGTGTGGGACCATGAAAGGAATTTAGCAGCCCACTGGCAGTAATAAATTGAGAACTATAAACCAAGCAGGAGTTGGTGGCATCCAGGGATTATGATGGTTGGCAGCTGGAACAGATCAGTGGCAAGGCTTTTCTAGATAGCACCTGGAAGACACATCAAGCCATCAAAATGGAATGAACAGGTGATCCCATAAGCACCAGAGCAAATACTGGATTATGTCACTGGCATACATTTTCCTCAACACCATTGAGTGTGCAGGCCAAGGAGTCCATATCACGTGGCTGCAGAGCTTTTTAAGCTGAGTCTGGCCAACCAGCAAGTGACACGATTCTCCCAGCTGTCCCTAGGTTTAGCTACCAAAATATATTCCATTTCAATCCAACAAACTTCTATTGCAAATAGGGAGAGCTAAGAAGGGGACGGAAAAATTACTCATGCAAAATATCCTATTTGCTGTAGTACCTGCAAAGATGTGAAACTGTTTCCCACCCCTCAGCTGAAAGGATACCAAGCTGATGGAAAGTAGGTTGGAGCTATGTAAAGGTTCAGTCAGAAAGGAATTCAGTCAGAGAAAAGACCACTGCAGGCACCAGGAAGAAATGCTTCAGACTTCCCTGCCTTTGACAGAAATCGTTCAACTTACAGGCCCTATGACAGTGCAAATGGCATGCTCATGGCAGCCTCCGTTGAACCCATCGGCGCAAGGATTTTTTGGAAGGCATGTAAAGCCATCTCCCTTGTATCCCTTCTGGCAGATACAGGAGACTTTCACCCCGAGTTGGGTGCATTCAGCTGCCTTATGGCACCCGCCGTTGTTTTGTTTGCAAAGGTCTGCAGCTGCACAGGGGAAAAGAAAACAGGTGAGTAAAATCTGCTTTTAAAGAGGATACTCTTCACAAAGACGAACCACCTCCAGATTTTTAAGGCATACTAAAAATACTAGAACACTTGTTTGGGGAAAAAAACTGTTTGAGTTTCCTGAGGCATTTCTGAAGTTGTGCCAAGGCTGCCCTTTAGGGCTCTGAAGCCCTTGTCAGGATATCCTTGATTTAAGAGACACAACACCACCTCCTAGAGATTCTGCTTCACCTTTCGGTAGCCCAAGAGAGCTCTTTTTTTGGGGACTCTGCTCTAGCCAGCCTGACTTTAGAGGATGCGAGACACCTGGCTCAGAAAGAATGACAGTTTCTTCACTGGTGTTACTGTGGAACTGCCTTGCCTAAGGTCATCAAAGAGAATCCTGTAAGCTCTGTGGTCTCCAAAACCTGGCTGAAGTGCACTTCTTGCTCATACTTCTGCTCAGTAAAGCCTGGTGAAGCTGGCCACTTACTTCAGAAAAACGCTGATCTCTATATGTCCTAAATTTGTTTCACTCACTGCACTGTGGAAGTTTTTAGTTTTTCTAGCCAACATTTCATACCGGACAGTAACTGCATGCAAGTGCATGTGCAAGAGGGGACAACCTGCTTTCTTGTAGCAGACTGTGCAAGAGGGAGCTCACCTATGCACGTGATCCCATCCCCATTGTAAAGTGGCTTGCACTGGCAGGTGTTGTTCTCCATGCAGACCGCATTGGCAGAGCAGCTCGGGGAACACACTGGCTGCAGAGCTGTGGGGAAGGCAAAACATCTGGGATGAAGATGCTATTTATGTTGCAGTGCCCTTGTTTCATGCAGAAATAAAAGCCCTCACACCAGTCTTGCTAACTGAAAAATTTGTAAGAATTTTTTTTGGAATGCGTAGCTCTTGGGTGATATCATCCCTCATGTAGCTGAAAGTCCCTCCATGGGGAAGGTAAACACTTATATTCCCATTTCACAAAGGAAGAGACAGGGAGGTGAAGGGACATGTTCAGAGTCCAGAGCAGAATCCCTTAGCCTCCAGTGAAGGCTTCTTATTTTATTAACCCTTTCTCACTCTTCTCCACACAAACCCAAATTGCAAGTGCTATCAACCCGTGGGTCTGTGTGATGGAGACTGGTGAGAGGAGGTAGAGACCTAGCTTGGTTTCACACAGCCGGCCAGTCCATCCTGTTTCACAGAAACATCGTCCCGTTCCTGAGTATCCTTCGTCGCACTGCCCGTTGGTCTTGCATTCGCAGGCTGCAAAAGGAATGCAGAGGGATCACTTACAGAGCTGCTTTTGGGAAAGGGGAAAATCTTTCCCTACAGAAACATCACCTAGACTTGTCAGTTTAGATACATTATTATTTAGAAATTATTTAAAGAAATGTAAGCTCCTGGTTTTTCACCATGAGGCTGGTCAAGCAGTGAACCAGATTGTCCAGAGTGGTTGGGCAGTTTCCATCCTTGGATATTTGCAAACCTTGACAGTATAGACCCTGAACAACTTGGTGTGAGCTCAGACCAGACCCTGCTTTGAGCAGGGGGTTGGACTAGAGAAGTCCTGAGTTCTCGTCCAACCTGAGTTATCCTATGGTCCTATGATTTCATGACTGGTATTCATTCACTGTGCTTCTGAAAACGAAAATGAGTATTGATCTGCATTGTGGCAGAGTAGCAAACTTCACAAAGAACTGTGGTGGGAAGGAGTTAATGTCTGAGCTGAAGGCCAAGCCTGAACCTGTGCTAATGGGCAGCAGCTGCTGGTTGTGGGGAAGCCTTTTAGCCAGAGAAAAGTTAGGTGTGTGGAGAGAGTGTGTTTGTTTGCTGCTTTGGAGAAGGTCGGTCTGAGTAAGGAAACCAAATATGAGGTTAGTGGCTTTTGCTGTAAAACATGGGAAAATTAACTGTAATTTTTTCTTTTCAGGCTTTAGATATTTTTATGACTAAAAGTTTCTGAATGCCTTTGGTTCCTTTTTTATGTGGGGTGTTACCCCTTGTGCCCTACAAGCTGAAACATGAGACAGGTTTAATCTATAGATGTTGGTTTTATCCCACTGTTTGGGCCCTGCAATAATTTACATGCTGAGTATTTCTTAAGGAATTATTGATCTCTCTGTTTTATAATGCAATGAAGTAGCATCCCTTCTTGCCTTATATCTCTTACTGAAATATTGTTGTTGAAAGAGCTATGTTGTCTGACCAGAATCTGGGGTAGATTACCAGCTCACACAGTTTAAGATATGTTGTGCTATAAATGTGATAAACTACAGGTAAGGATACTCTTGAACACTGGTATCCAAGCCTAGCGCCTTGCCTCCACCCATGGAAGGGTTAATGTTGTAGCTTCCCATCAGAAGGTTTTATGCTGGGAAAATATCTAAGTTTAAAGGGTAATATTGATCCTAGTTCCACCTAGTTTGCATATAAAACCACAGAGAAATGGATTATGCGAGCAGTTTCTTTGTTGGTGCCCATCTTCACAAACTGCTTTAATCTCAGTGTCCACAACAGTAGTGTGTGGCCTGGGTCTTCCGCAATCCTTAAGGAACCACATTGCTAAAATGCTGTCTTGACCTTTATGAGGATGGGGGAGAAAGCTGTGCTGTAGTCATAAACACTTGTTGTTGGAGGCTCCATCTCCATTTCCTGTTAATTTCATATCCTATGAGAACAGGAGGAGCCTTGCAGAGAAAGCTAATTAAGCCTCTGCCCTACAGCCACCTTCTCCTCCTGCCTTCTGAGTCGTTATGACATCCTTCCATGTGAGGAGACGCTGGGGCAGAAACATTGATGTTGAAGGTGGGAAGCATTTCTTGGCTTACTTAACCCATTGCTCACAAAATAGTTTACATGTCACATGGGCAACAGCGTGGAAAGGAAACTTAAAACATACGTCTGCAGCTGGAGCCGTATCTGCCTGGCAAGCACAGCTCGCATGAAGTCCCGTTGAAGCCACTGTTGCAGTGGCACTCTCCTGTCCCTGTGTACCCATCGTCACAGGAGCCGTGGTTATTGCACGGGGTCTCTGGGCCCCCTGGGCAAGCTGAAAAGTTTTAAAAAAAAAAAAAAAGGCTGTTTAGCTTAAGTGAATGTCTATTCATTGTCACTGTTGGCTATTTATTGTTCTGTGAAAATCCTCAAACAGGGAAAGGCCTGTAAATGCATCTCTGTTAGAGTGCGTAAAAAGCAGCTGTGACAGCAAGTCTAATGCTCCAAATTCCTTGAGGTGTTTTCACAAGTCCTATCAGTAAAGGGGTCTGGGCACAGTTACCTGGGTGCTTGCACATTCAGATCCATTAGTGACTGGCACTGCCCAGCCCCTGCCAAAATCCAGCCTTGTTTGTGCACTTCCATGTGTATGTTTGCTGCTAGGGTGAGCCCTAAGGGCAGCTCAGGCTGGGCTGCCCAAATCTCCTTGGGACCCCCATGTGTCAGTCTGTGAAATCCAGAAGGAGCTGCCATGGCTGTGTCCCTGGATCAGTCTGCCAGCAGACACCCCAACCCAGATCCTGACCCTAGATGCTGGGGTGAGAGCCTTGGTACTGTTCCTGTGTGGGGCTGGCAGGTGAAGGAGCACACGGCTTGTTAGTGTCTGCTAGCAAACAGGTGAAGATAAAGATTCCCAAACTGTCTCTTACCCGGTTAAAGCTGCAATTTCTGAGCTTAAACCAGTTGTGTGTGTGTGTGTGCTTGTAGGCGGCTGAGAAATCCTAGTCTGTGTCTCTGGTGCATCCTGGTATCGCTGCCATGATGTCTGGTTTTGTGTTGAAAGGATTTTCAGCTGGTGACTGATTAAGCCACACTAGGTTTGGTTACAGCAGAATGGTCTTTACTCTTTATAGGATTCACTTAGTTTGCTACTAGCATGGAGTTTAAAAGCTGCTGTAAGTGTGAAAAAGAGAGTATTTGGAGAGGAAAAGCGATATACTTTTTGTTTACTTCAGCTCTTGCAACAGAGTTCGCCCATCTTGTGGCTGCTCTCTCCTTGTGCCCCCTATCCCAGCTCTCCCAGTTCAGCCTGCTGGGTGCTACCCGGTTGTGCTTGGGGAGGCCAAGGTCCAACAGTGGGGTGAGAGGTCCTACCTTGGCAGTCTGGCCCGAAGTAGCCCTTGCAGCACTTGGCTGTGTGGATGACCATGGAGCAATTCCTGCGGCAGCCGTCCCTCCGCAGCCCATAGGACTCGTATGTGCACCAGTGGATCCCTTCCTGAGCATCGCGTGTGCCAGCACAGAGGCAGTGGTGGGAGGGAAAACACAGGGAGATGTGTTATATGGAGGTCTGGGTTTTTTCCTCTTTAAATCACAGTTTCTGGTATATGTTGAATCAAATATGTTGTGTGAAGGGTGCAGATGTGAGGCCAACACCTTCACTTTGATTCCCAACTTGCTAAGCACCGTTAATGAGGATGGAGGAGCTGCTCTGAAGTCAACATGCTGCAGTAGATGCTGTGTTAGACTGAGATATGTCCTTCAACACCAGTGTCTGGGTGTTTGCCCAGGGACAGCTTTGTCCTTGCGGCTTTACGACAACCCTTAACAGTGTGGCCTCACTGTTGAGGGTTCTCTTGTTATTTTTTCAGAGCAACTTATCTGAGTTTGCTTGTATGAAGTAGAGAGAAGAGCAGGTTAGACTGCTTAAATGCAAGATTTTAATGTATTACCTTTGGTTTTGTCCCTGGAGGGCATTTAGGATTACGAAAACAGCTAACACAATGCCCCTGTTGTACATAATGGAAAAGAAAAAACATATATATTAAAAATAATGGCAACAAAAGGCTATTTGAAATGACAAAAAAGTTTGTGTTGTGACAACAGCAAATATGAGCAGAGTGTAGCCTTATTATATTTGAAACATTATAAGAACTCTGGAGAAAGAAGAGAGGAGAATGACAACAGAATAGTTGAATTTTACTGCCATGAAATGCAAGAAGTTAGTTCTGATACCAGAATATAAATTCTGGAAGAAGAAACTTTGTTGTGGATTTAAACAAGCAGGGAAAAGATGGTGGATATTTTTCAAACAAGTATTGACATGGGCTGCATCAGACCTGGATGTCTAATCTGGAGTAGAGGTAAATGGTTACTTCTTAGGAAGCACTGACCAGATCTGAGGAAATTGTATTTATTTCATTTAACAAAATCATAAAACAAAAGATAACTTGAGCAGATGGGATACACACAAGTGTTGGTTTTGTAGCAGAAATAATGTGTAAAACTATATATAAAAAATATTTTTAAAAATCCAATAAGCTTTTTTAAGACTGAATTTTTGTTGTTAGTTTTTTTTTCTTCTAGGCAGTTTGTTCATACGTTCAAATCAAACTGAAGTAAATTTGGTCTTGAAACTATTTCAAGGTGGGTTTCAAAACTTCCTGTTTGTGGGACTCATCAAAGTTCACAGAGGAAACTTCCTCCATGCTATCAGTGACTTCTCAGGTGTGCTAAAGGATATTTCTGTGAAAGAAAGAAATGTGAGAAACTGAGAGCCTGGCTGACAGGCCAGGCAGGTCTATCTCATTGTCCTCAATCCCCTGTGCAGCTGGGACAGCAGTGCTATTCCTTCATCATTGGGAACTTCATAAACGCAATCTCTATGACCAAATTTGTAGTGCGAATATGTCTTAATTTTAAAGCATGCTGGGAAAATCCATATTTGCTCATATTCATGCTTGCTTTTTCCAGGTACTGTTCTGGTCTGAGTGAAACAGTTCATGGCTTGCTCAGCTGCTTTTAACTGAGACCATTTATTCCGTGTGTCATCTAGTGTGGATGCAGGATTTCTGTTGTGTGTCTTTTGGGCATTGTGCTCCACTTCTTAACCTTAGCTATAATCAGTGCAGCAGGTGAAGCCAGCCTGACGTGGTGGCACTTAATCTCAGCAATGCCAAAGCTGCTCCAAGTGTTGCCCTGGGCTCTGTGAGGACAGCGTTTTGCCCTCGGGCTGTGTCTTTGCAAGAGTGGGAAACCAAAAAGGGACTGACCATGAAATCCACAGTGAAGAAGCTGTCGCAGCGACCCCCCAGGCTGGGGTCCATCAGCAGGCAGTCGATGCCGTAGGCAACGCCCCCATCAAATTCCAGCTGCCGCTGCACTATCTTACACTGTCTGTCATTCAGGAAAAGCGTGCCCTGAGAGATGGGATGCGGAGAGGAAAGTGTGACAAATCATGAACCAGTATTCCTTGGGTCCAGGGTGAATCCAGGTCTTGCACGGGTGTTAGGAATAATCCTCCCTCTCTCTAAACCAGTTTGGGGACCTCTCCTCCTATAGTTGAATGCTATAATATCACAGATGGGCAAATCTTTTTCTTTTTCTGAAGGCAACATGATGTCCACAAGTTTACCTCATGCACATCTAGGCTTCACCATATTTTCAGAAGCAGGTTCTTGCTGGGGATTATGTGGGTATGATCCTGTACATTTGCAATGAAAAATGTGATGGTGTTGTGGCTTAACCGGGCTATATGCATGCCTGCAATCTTAGCTTACGAACCAGAGTTTGCATGCAGATGTTACATCCAGGGGGTTTCTCCCAAAGACAGGTTCATCCTAATAGTTTTCCATTGTGTATTTAATCGCATGAAGAGTTAAAATGTGCTGGTCTTTAGTTTTGAGGCAACTGAGAGCTGTTTCAAACAAACAGCATGTTATAACAGACAAAATGACAGCTCCAAAGAATCTTACAAAACATCTAGTCTTTTGAATCTATTGGAGTGGCTGCCCTGGTTTTGTGGCTGTCAACATGGACTGGTGAAGACCAGTTGAGTTTTGATGCCACTGACTCTTGCTGGGGGCTGTGCACAGGCACAGTGGGGTATGTGTGAGTGGATCCTGAGGCAAGGGGTAAGTGTGCTGGCAGAGTGAACACTTACAATCTCCCCGTTATCACCACAGCTAACGGTGAGGTTGGAGCCCTGCAGGGTCTTCAGCGAGGTGGATAGGGGTAGCTGGTAGGCCAAAACCTGGGAAGGAAAGAGGGGAGATACATGTGTCTGGGCTTGCATGACTTGGCCTTGGCAATTCTAAAGAGCAAGAGCTTACCGCAGCATCACGGACGATGTGGAATTTGAGGTACTGGACCAGTTTGTCTGTGTTGGACTTCTTGAAGAGGAAGTCCTGCTGCTCCTGTGGCAGCCGACGGATAGCTGTGTCTGTGGGCCAGAAGAGTGTGACGGGTTTGTGAATAGGATCGTTGATCATCCCAAGCAGGCTGTTTTTCTGCAACATACCAAAAATTATCACAGGGGATTAATGCTCCATCTAAAATGACATGGAATCTGTGGGTTGCATGTCTGGTGTAACTGGGATGCAGTGGCCTGTGGGCTGCCTGGTCACCATCCTGAAAACACCATGACTTTAAAAAACAGGTATGTGAGTTGAGCTGCCCAACTTGAGTTGCCAGACTCAATTCTCAGAAGTGCTTCATCACCCAGGACTGCCCACCAAAACCCAGGTTGATGGCCCAACATTGTGTTCAAAAAGTCATATTTGGGTCAAACCTTGGCCATATAATTTGAGATATGGTAGAAGAGAGCTGAGTGGGGAGGAGAAAGGTGGCTATGGGTCTGCTTGACATCTTTCCACACCTCTGTGTGGGAGGGACCTCATAGTGACCACGGTGGTGTACTGTGTTGTGAACTCTTTGGCTCCACTGAACACCATCTTGCCAGTGATGCCATGTTCCATGTCTGTGCCTTTGTCCTTAAGAAAAGTGTTTAAAACCTTTGCCAGATGGCTGCTATCTCCTGTGTCCTTACCTCTAGCAAACTGCTGAACAGGATATATCCATGTTTGGCTGCAACCATTGTAAGGCTTTCCTACAAAGAAAGTAATATTCAGTAATTTATCTAATAAATACTTTAGATGGGTATTTTAAAAGGAGATATTAGCCTGCTTTACCCTGTAAGTCACTCTTTGTTATGAAATCAATGCCACTGTAAAAAGTCCTGTGCAGAAGTCCTCTTAACTGTAATTGCCAAATGAGTTTTAAATATAACATTTAACTTTACATTTAACTTATTCAGAAGTGTAAAATGATGTTTGTATAAGGTCTTTTTACTATCGCTGTTTTTTTGTGACTTACATGATTTATATATCTAACAGTAAATGTGGAAAGCCCCTGGGCTGAGAATGGCAATGAGCTGCACATACCTTCTTAAGGTTAAGGGGGAAATCCTGCATGTGTGATGGGACCAGAATTTGGTTTATGACATGGATCACTCCATTTGTGCCAACAGCATCACTGAGTACAATTTCAGCATTATTGTTCAAAACCAACGAGCTCTGGAAAGGCAACAAAAACACATTTTCAGTGGAACCTTGTGGGTGGGTGAGGCCAACGCCAAATTTCTTTGATACAATGAGTTCAGACCATCCTTTCTTTGTGGCGAACAGTAGCTTCAGTTTTAATAAATTGCACTTTGTTTCATGTTAATAAAGCCAGAGTCTGAGGGCAAAATAACTTACAGTCAAAGGAAGGGTTGTACAACCCTACTTATGGCATAGCAGATAAGTTCTGAACTCTTCAGCTGGACAACCTTGTTGTAATGTTATTTATTTTTATGCATTAGAGGAGGAAAGGGGACCGTTCGGATTTAAAGAAAAAAGCTGAATGAAAGCAGACTGGGGTATTATTCTGTCTCCTGCCTCGCCATGCTCTATTACCTGAGAGTAGCTGATGTGTATTGGGTCCCCTTGGAGAGAGGTGATGTTGTTGATCATTGTCAGGTCACTGTACAACAGACTGGCACAACCCACCATATGGTACCGGAGGATTTGAGCCATTACTCCTTTGGCAATCCAGTCCTTTACCTGCAGCAGAAAGTGGAGAGGTTGAGAAGCAGTTGAATAAAGCATCTAAACCCAAAACCTCATGGCTGGTTCTCCAAACACTTCTGGCTTTCTTACTTACTCGTGGGTCGCTGTTTAGTATGTCTGTGCGAGGTACAAACAGAGTGAAAGGGCCAGGGCCTGCAATATCTCTGATAGACAAGGCCTGCCAAATTTAAAAGGACAAAGCAGTAATGAGTTTTTAATGCACATAATATCATACAGCGATGGGGATAGCCCTTCTCTGTGGGAAGTGGTGCCTGAAGCCCTGTCACTATTCCATGTTGGGTTCCCTTCCCTGCAACACAAGGGTGAGAGAAACTTATACTCTGGGCTTCCCTTTCCAGCCCTGTCACCACTGCCCATTGGGTATCAAATGGAAGATATCAGCTTATAGCCAACTCTTCGTTTCCTCTGCAGTAATGAACAGGAGAAGAAAAGAGAAAGCTTTGAACCAACACAAAGATAGGGAGGGTGGAGAAGAGGCTATTCCCTCCAGGGCAAGTGATAAATAAACCCTTTCATCTTGAGATATCCACTCCTGACTATATGCGTGTGTTTGTATGTGCATTCAGCTTGTATCTAGGAGTAGATTAATTACTGTCAGAGGGACAAATAGACCTGGAGTATTGCAGGCACCTTGCAATGGCCACTGACAAATAAGAAGAGAGCTCTGCTAAAGTGAGAGGAAGCAATCAGTTGATCATGGTAGCACAACTGAAGCTAGAATATGACTCTTTGGACTAGTAGGCCAGCATATGGATTTGTGCTGCCCTGAGGCTGAGGGTGAATGGAGAATTACTGCTGTAAAGTCTTCAAAAAGCAGTGAGAGCTGGTGGTGTACATTGTCTAGCAGCATCCTGTGACATTTCCAAGGGACAACTGAAATCAGCATTGCAGTTTGAAAATGCAGTAGGGGTAGAAGAAAGGTATTTTCTCACATGAGTTAATGCGAAATGTACTGGAAGATCTCCAACTGTGAATGGGTAAAAGGTTCAGTGTTATGCCTGGTCTGGGGGCCCTACATTTCCCTGGTATCTTAGTCTTTATTATTAATTCTCTAGAGGTTTTAATAGCAGTTAATAGTTTAAATCAGAGCATCTCCAATATTAGTAGATGGTGATCCAAATCCAGTTCAAATTAAGTTGAAGGATTTTGGTACATGCCAGATTCATGCCTGCTCCCTGCCTTTCCTTCAGGTAAAAAAAAAAAAAGACAGCTCCCTCCACCACCTCCCCAAAAAAAGCCAACAAAAACCCCCCAAACAACCCAGTATTTCAGTATTTGACCTTTTCTTACCTCTAAGTGGAAATAAAACCTAGATGTGTTTGAGTTCCTGAGAAGTTCCTGCAATCAAGAACAAGACTTTGTTACGGTGCTGCAAATGTGGGGCAACATCTGTGGAATACAAACAAATGCAAGCACTTGGGATAGAAATAGAACTGTCTTGGAATAAATGCTGCCTGTCTATATTGCTCCTGCTCTTTTCTTATGTTGCTCTTTCAAAGAACAGACTTCTCTGAAACCTACAAATACCAGTATTAACTCACTAATACTGCAGTCACAACGATTGTCTATCAGTTGGTTTTATTTGTGTGGTGGGTTGTTTTTTTCTCTATTTTGAGGCAGGTAAGGTTATTCCTGGTTTCTTGGATTGGGATAATTTCAAATTCTAGGGTAGATTTACTAATTTATTCAAGAAAAAAACTGTCATGTTTCAAGAGACAACCATTGTATTAAATAATTATCTGAAGAAAAATAAAGGACATTTAAGACATGCAGCAATTTACCTGGAAGATATTGCCTCGGCACACAAATCCATCCCCAATGTAGCTAGGTTTGCAGGTGCAGGTCCTTTCTGTCAGTTCTGTGTCATTACAGATGGCATATTCACTGCAGCCTCCATTATTCTTGTAAGATCAAAATTAAAAATATTTAGTTCTTTCATTGCCAGGTGTACACAACAATTCTAGTTCACTACTTTTTCTCCCCAATGTACATATCTTAGGAAGATTTACTCCTAACAGCTTTTTGAAACTAGATCTTGCTGGAACTTCTGACATTATATACTTTCTTGTAAACAAAGAGCATTTAAGTTTCATAAGAAAGAAAAAACTCTTTTTATGCAGAGGGTATAGTTTTGATTCTCTCCTTATATCTTCTGTTCATGGTGTTACAAGGAGCCAAAAGGTTTCCAGGCAGGTTTCGTTCTGCACCTTGGGGATAGCACTTAGCTGCTCCAGCAAGTCAGTGTTGACTTACACTGAAGCTGTAAATCACTTCTGTGGTGCTAGGAGCCTAATGATTACTGGAGGACCATTAGCATAGGCCTGTCTATTGTTCTTTGGCGGTTGATGGCCTGTTGTGGAACAGGGACTTGGGACATGTCCTCTCCTCTAAAATATCTCTTGTTCGCCCATAGGCGAACAATCAGTGTGACCTAAGGATTGGAGCAGTCATGATGCACCTCAACTGGCTGCCTGCCTTCACAAGCTCTCTGTGCTAAGGACAGCTCTTCTGTCGTCATGCAGAAGCAGCACGCTGAGGTTTGGAGCTCTGCTTACTGACAAGTGGGGGCTCCCCAGCCAGCACCTCAGTTTTCATGTAAGTTTCTGTCCTGGACTTGGGAGAAAATCAGAAAAAATTGAGATGCCATCTTGTTTTCTATCCTTTTGCTCTTGTCATGATGTCCTTTCTGTTGCCCGTCATCTGAGGGAACCTTTCCCATGAGCCATGGGTGGAAGCAGAAGCTCCTATGGGAGCTACTAGTGGGGCTTATAAGGCCATAGTAAGTAGTGGGTTTGGATGCCATTTCTATTTATTTAACTAACTTTAGGTTGACTGTTAGCAATCTCGAGAAGCTTTGCCGCCCAGAGGTTTGCCAAAGTGAAGCCAGATTAGCCTCTAGTCTGGTAGTGACACCTCATGGAACTTTAAAAAAAAAAAAAAGAAAATTAGCCAACGGGAAGCAAAGTTGCTGGAATGAAACACAGGAAAAGGCAAAAACATACAAAATCATAGAGAGCGGTCGGTCATAATTTTGAGATTCCTTTCTTCTAGCTTCTGGTTTTGCCCTTGTTCTTTCATCTGTAACTTTTTGATGTTAGAGAAACTCTAGTGACAGGCCAGGCTGGGAAGGTGAGAATTATTGTCACTGTGCTCAGAGTGCAAAGGATTAATGTGCCCAGGAGAGTAGATTTGTCCCTGCTGCAGCTTGCCAAGAAGCAGAGCAATGGGGCTGGTGCAGAGAACTGTGGTGCTTGCAAATATGTGGCTTGCAGTATGTGAGTTAGCTCGTGTGAAACCAATGTGGCTGATTCTCAGCCTGTGGTGATAAGTGAGGGACAAAATGAGGACTGCCATGGGAAGCTCTGCATCATGCATTGTGGAGGGAAAGAAGGGAAATGGCTGGTGTGGAGAATGTGTGGGTGGTTGTTGTTTTTTTCCTTTTAACCTCTCCATCAAGAGAAGCTTCCATTCCCCCTGTCCACTGTCTCCCTTCCTCTGTTCTGTAATTCACTGAGCTGCCTCTGTTGCAGCTTGCAGTGTTGCTATCCTGTATTATGCATCCACAGGGATGTGTTTGGGATGCAGCCTACACATGGCTGTAGGGGCTGTGGAGCCCTTTGACTTGCCCCATGGGAGCTCTGCACTAGGTAAACCTGCAGGCTGGGACCTTCCACTGGAAACGTGTACTTCAGGGAGACCAGGCCCTTGAGCACCTCTTTACCCCAACATGGATTTCACTGGTAATGATGCAGCAACACGAGGACTTGATACTCTTATTAAGCTAGATAAATTTCAGACAGAGAAGTGGATGTGAGGGGTTGTGTGTGCTGACACTTGATCATTTCTCTTGTTCACGCTGCACAGATGTGGCCCCAAATCACACCAGATAACTTAATGACAGGAGAATATTAAAAATAAATAGGTGTTTGATCTAACATAGACTATTCTCTTGGATTCCAAATCACCTGGCTCCTAGAACAGCTAGAACTAGCCCCTGGGCATCAACAATGTGAACCGTAGATTTTAAATTTTTTTTGTCATGATAGGTAACATGTAGTAGATTGTCTTTTTTTTTTTTTTTTCTTTTTTTTGTAATTGAATGTTGCTAAGCCCTCTGTGTCCCAAACACAAATTTGGCTATTGGCTTTTTATATGGACCCTGGCAGTGACCAAAAATTTGAGAAGATACAACTTCTATTTTGCCACTAAGGCCTAGGGCCTGTTTCTTTAGATCTGAAGTGTTTTTTTATAAGACTGAGTGATGAATCTAGGCCCTCACTTGTGTTATGTCTAGGAAATGTCTTACTGCATACTTGGTTTCTAAAATAGTGACAGCACTAAAGCATGTACTG
Organism: Coracias cyanogaster; assembly: GCA_033124195.1. Taxonomy (NCBI): domain Eukaryota; kingdom Metazoa; phylum Chordata; class Aves; order Coraciiformes; family Coraciidae; genus Coracias; species Coracias cyanogaster. The sequence goes on along the minus strand of JAVSBS010006974.1, from coordinate 65,925 downwards.
AACCAAGCACATTTTAAAATTAGCTAAGTTAATGCAAGTTGATTCTGGGCATATCTGACTTAGTTTTGGATGCATACAAAACTCAAAAGTGTAATGATCATAACAAGACCTTAAATATTCTCCTTAAATGATTACTTACTTGTGAACACAGACTGATGTATGTGCATGTTTTGCCGTCTCCAGAGTATCCCTTCAAGCAATTACATACTGCCTAAAAAGCAAAACCAGAAAACATGCATACAAAGAAAGATGTTTGTTGTCTGTTGTTTTGGGTTTTTTTAGCACACATTTAATTTACTTTTTTGACAGGTTATTTCATAGTGTTATGGTGTACAATTTATTCTAGCTAAAATTGCATCATCTCTCTTGCAGCAGTTTCTTAGCTAACATGAGCAACCATAGACTGAGATTGGGGAATAACAATTTCCAAGAGGCTCTACCTCCCCTTTCCCTGCCTATCCATATCTTGTCTCTTCTCTGCTGTTGTTGTCATTTGAAATGACCCCTTTGACATCTCCACATGGTCATCTTGCTGGTGAAACAGGCTAAACCCCTAATTTGTTTCCATCATTTTATTTGCATACGTTGGTATTCCCACTCTTCTCTTCCCCTGTGTTTTATTTTTTTTTTTTTAAGTGATGAAACATGATATCAAAACATACTTGGAATTGTGTCCTGACATTACTGACAGCTTCCCCAGCAGCTGTAATGCATTTACACTTCCATCAAATTACTCTGTTTTAACTGTAAGTACTCTGTACTTGCAGTTATCACAAAGATGGAAAAATTAACATGGCTGCAAAGAAATTACTTATCTTCCTCTCCAATTCACTGCTTAATTCACCTCTAAAATATAGAAGATTGAGAATTCAAGGAGATTTCTGCAGCAGAAATAAACTGCTGGTGTTTCATGTACCTGGGTGACCAAAACCCTTACAGAAAACAGATGCATTTCTGTCCTATACGTTTGATGCTGCAGCGTTGGGATTTTGTAGTGGAGCTTGCTGTTGCTCTGATGTTAAATACATTGCCATGGGTAAGGAAGTATAAATAATCATGTTATAGCTACTAATTCTATCCCCAGTAAGGGTGTAGGAGGAAAATAGCCATCACCTGTCTTGTCTAGAGGGATGGGGAAGGAGTTAAGTGACTCTGTGCTCCCACCAGAAAGGTACTGACTTGCAAGAGAAAGCCAAGGCAAAGATTTAATTGCTTGGTACTGGCAAAAAGGGCTGACAGGGTTATTGCTCCTCCTGTCCCTGGACAACTGGAAGACAGGAGGTGGCCCTCTGATTTCTGGTTGCTATTCCCTGCATTGCTCTTGAAGAAATAGGAGGATTACGGCCCTGATAATAGCCAGTATAAAACTACGAGGGGATGATAAGAAGTGCTGCAATCGGTGTGCTCAGCTTCTTCTCAAATGGCTATAAAAATAGAAACACTAATCTTTGTCATGTGATTGCCTAGGCCCATTTGGTTCTCCTTCCCCCTTTGTCCTCTTATACTTGTCTTTCTTTGGAGAGTGTGTAGTACTTCTGCATGGGAGATGTAGAACAACAGAGGAGTGCATGGATGCTGCTATGCTGTAACCCCTGTATGGGAACTATGATTCAGGCTGTTTTGTTTCCCTGTGAATACTTTTGAGCTATGCTGGGAGAAGGGCTAGCTTGAAATGGAATTTTTCCATGGACAGTTTCTATAACAATGAAAGAAACGTTATGTGGCAATCCTTTCAAACTGACAGGTTTTCACATCAAAACTTCCCAAAGGAGAAAAACAACTGCTTTTCTATTTAAAAAAAGCTGAGATGGTTAAAGCTTTCTTTACCCAACTGTAAACAGTTGGCCAGTCTTATTTTTGTGTGCTGACAAAGTACTCACTTGATTGGGTCCAGTCTGTGTGCACTCTGCATTTCTATCGCATCCACCATTGCTCTCCAGACAAGGGTTGATTTCTTTATAAAACAGAAACAGTGTGATACAGAAAAAGAGTGACTTCTGAAAACCCAAGATGGGAGAATTTTAAGTAAAACATACTAGGAATGCAGATTTATGATAACTGTGGATCAATGAAACTCATTCCCTTAGCTACTTAAATACCTCAGTCTGTCTTGCAGTTGTCTTGGTGAACACTAAACCCCTGCCATTTGCATTTCTAAAACCGTACCTGGGGAGGTATGGTACAACAGTGTCTAAAAGTATTTAATTGTGCAGTGGTCAGAGGAGCATGAGTGTATCAAGTTGCTGAAGGTGGGCCTATCCTTGTTGAGAGGTAGAATTTTCTTTTTATTAAGCTTTGGTGTCACACCACACTGCTGTAGTTGCATAGTTTGCCAAGTGGTATCAACCATGTGGCAAGCAGAGATGACTTTGGTGTCAGGGTTTATAGTATCAGGAAACCATTTCTGGGTCAGAGCAGAAAGATCCTCCATCTACAGGAAAACTCACTCTTGTAATTTTCCTCCACGTGATATGTGAGACCTTTGGATGCTTACCAATGCAGACTATTCCATCTCCAGTGTACCCAGCGTTGCAGATGCACACTCTATCACCAGGCGTTGTTCTTCTGCACTCTGCCTTGGCAGAGCAGCCACCATTGCTGGTCTCACAGGCATCAATAGCTGAACAGTAACAACACCACAGACTAAACCAATGTGCTTAAACGGCTTTTCGCTTTTCAGGTTAAGTTGTCTCTATGTTTTGAAGGGATTTGCTAACATTTTCTGAACACAGAATCTTTCTGGTTTAAGAGGCCATATACTGCATTAATGCCAGCTATTTAGTACATCTTATCAGTTACAAGATGGGAAGCTGAGAAGATGCTTCTAGTCTGGAAGATAAGAATTCATTCAGAACTGACCTCCAGTAACTTCCCATCTTCTGATTTTTTTCCCCATTCCAATCAAACACCAAAAAAGAGATCTTTATGTTCTTCTTTAGATTGAATGGCCATTTTAAGCTTTCCCTTAGCTTACCTTTTTCTGCACACAGACCATGTGCCTTCTCTTGCAGGATGTCTAGAGTGTAATACCACCCAGTCCTCCTGCCTGGTTGTTATTCAGATGGATACTTGTGCCTTTTCTCCAACTGTGGATGAGTAAGAGGCTTGCAAATTGAGTTTGCTTGGCTTACTCTGAGAGCAGGGAGGGAGCCTATCCTGATCTTCAGTATGAATCAAATCAGCCCAAACATCGCTTTTATTTTTGACTCAAATCACCCCAAACTGCTGTTTCAATAGCTGTAACAGCTAGACTAGGGAGATAACTTGTCCTGTAACTAGTTTTGCCCAAGAATCCAGTAGAGGGGAATATGGGTGAGTGCAGAGCTGCTCCATGTGACCTGTGTCACCCAACGTTTCCTGCACATGGGGAAGTTCCCACCAGTAGATTAAAATGGATTTGGTTGATTTGTGCCAGAAGAGAAAATGAAAGCAGCCAAAGTACGAGTGCTAAAATCTTGGATTAGGACCCCGCCAGCCATTGTGAGTAGAAAAATATGCTTCTGTTCCCAAAAGCATTAGTATTTTAATTGGTTAAGGATTAAGTAAAACAACTGTAAAATTAATTACAGTCACTGTAGCTGGAAGCAGTCTATTTTGTAAATCTGGATATCCTAGACTCTTGGAAGGACACCTAGGATAAACTGCTATTGTCCCTTTTTGAAGTTCTCTCAGAATCTCTGGTCTAAAGAAGTTGATTTTACCACCACAGAAATCTGTGCAAGCTCAGAAAGTTGAGGAAATGGTACGGCTATACAGCTTCCAATAGCTGGAAGTGCTATTGTACCCTGAATGGCCTCTCTCTGCTGGGCTTTGTTGGGAAAAGGAGTAAAAGTCATAACCCAGGTTTCATTACTCTGTGAACAATGGCACCTGGGTTGTGCACAGCATGTTCCCTTTTCTCTGGTCTCCCTTAGCACAATGCCTCGCAGCTTGGAGACTTTGAGCCCTTTGTTTTTAGCAAACTGGCACCAATGCACCAGTTAAACAGGAATAGGGAAGTGCTCATCTCTCACCAGCTCCACCGTGACCAGAGAGTGCTTCAAGCATGCTTTTTTCAAAAAGGAAGAAACAAAGTCCACTTGCCTGTGCAGAATGTCCCGTTCCCCTCAAACCCAGCAGCACACTTGCAATAGGCAGTGCCATTTGATAGGAGAAGGCAGCTGAAGAAGTAAAAGGAGGGAGATGACATTTAAAGAAAGTAAAGTAGTTGTCAGGTCTTCTGTACAGCCCTTGTTTTTGTACATTGTTCTGAAAGTAATGTTGCATAGAAATAACACAGCATTTAACCATACAGTGTGATGCAGTTATAACCACAAAACCGAACCTAGTCACAACAAGCTTTGCAAATGTGTTTTGGATGTATTATTTTAAGTATTAAAAATGCGTGCTTCGGTCACCAAGTGTCCTATTTTCTCATGCAGAACTCCAGAAGTTGTACGCCTGCTCACTCAAAACCCGCACAAATTTCTGTGTGCACACCATTTATTGAGGGATGCAGCTGAACTGATGTGGAGGGAGCCAGGCATCTGAGCCCTCTGGGTTCAAGTTTGTTTTCTTGGACAGTTTGGCCTTCTGTATGCAAGCATGGGTTTGCTGCCCCACAAGCTCTGTATAATACAGTGATTGCACCCTAGGGTCACCCAGGGACAATGTCACAACACAGCCAGCACAGTCCAATATAAATTTCTTTGTATACAGAACGTTAGAAAGTCTCACTTTGTTTTTCTCTCTCTTTTTTTTTTTTTTTTATTCCCCACAAAATCCCGTTTGTTTTCCCTTTTAACACTTGCATTTTTGACTTTCTGGCCGCAGCACTGAATATGTTACATTAACATTGCTCCTTTACAAAAAGCAAGACGGACTATGCTTTTTCCCTTGCAAGAGATCCCCTTTCTCTCCCCTCTCCTCAGAGTAAGTGGATTTCATACATACTTAGCACTGGTATGGCATGAGGCATTACATGCATCATCTTTGATTTCTGCAAGAGGAAAACCAAAAAAGAAACAGGGATCAGAATCTTTCAGGTCAACACCCTTCTAGTTTCCCTGTCTTTTGTTTCCACCACGCAGAGCTGGAGTCTGGTATGAGTTCTGCACCAGACAACTCTATTCTATGTCTGTATAGACTCCATCTGCATAGGTCAGCAGGTACCACTTAAATTCAGTTGTGTGGAAAAGGCATGACAAGATATCACCAGGGAAATATTTCATCTGTTGTCATTGATCTGTATTTAGTCTGAATTTTGCATTATTAAATATGTAAGTGTAGGTTTTCTAAAGGAACTGAAATTTGCTCAGATTGTAACTCTAACTATAAAGTTCATTTTATTACTACTTTTTCCTGAGAAAATTATTAATGTGCTTATACCATTTTTTATTTTATACTATTACATGTACAGTTCTAAAATAGGTATTTATTACATTTTAATTATGTCTAACTAAAATATAACTTTATTAGATATTGGAGCTGTATTAAACCAACACAAAATTTTTATTGTCTTAGCAAGAACATAAATATCCAGTGTTGTATAACTAAATCAACTTATTGAAGCACTTGAGAGGCTGTTGATCATTTCTATAGAAGTGATCTAGGTAACTCTGATCTGCAAAATATACAGTCTTAACAAACAGGCTGTTCTTTTGGGACATATACAGAGGGACACGGGTAGAGAACTAGTTAAGTAAGGCATTTAAGTCTCACAAGCAGCATCTCTGCTGGCTCTCTGTTAGTACTGTAATTAATTGTAATAGCACAGGAGTGTCACCCATATTTCACTGGGAAGCTGCTGGGTGTCTGGTAGTGCACTAGGATCTGATCACAGCTGCAGTTTCCTATAATGTTCACTTCTCAGCCCAGGAAAAAAAAAGAGGGGATGCTTACCTGTCTCGCACGTCACCCCTCTCCAGCCAACGTCACATTCACAGGAGCCATCCCCCTCGATCCCACTGCTGCACTTCCCATGGACACAAGCACAAGCTGTGGGCAGAGATGGGAGGAAATCCCTTAGCAGGGTAGTAGTGTACACAGCATGACAGTGAGGGAAAGGAAGGGCAGGGGTGGATGCCCCAGACATCTTCTGATGATGGCACCTTCTGCTCTAGGCTGTTTCAAGAAATGCTTTGGCTTATGCTTATTGGTTTCTACCTGCAGAATAAATCTGAATTCAGAACATACTTAACTTTTCTTCTATTCATAAATACAGGCACTGAAACTGTATTTTAATGGGAAAGCACAGCTGGAAAAGCAGTGCTAGAGGATTAATCTTACTGGATGCTGTTCTAAGCCTGTAGCATGCCTGAGTAGGAGGCACCATCTCCAAGCAAGAGAGTAGAGAGAAAATACCATAATGGGGAAAGAAAAGGGGTGTTTTTAAGACTGATTTATTAATCTGAAAGTGATGTACCTTTCCAGGCAATAGAATGGGATGGACATGGTTAGAAGGTCTAAGGGTTTTGACACCTTACAAGACTAGCAAAGATGACTGTGTGGTTCAGAGATGCTCCGTACCTTGATCACAGTTGCGGCCGTATTTGCCTTCGATGCAGCTTTCGCAGGCTGTACCGACAAACCCCTCTCCACACTCACAGATGCCTGTGCCATTGATGCCATCCAGGCAGATGCCATTTCCGAAGCAGGCATTCCCTGCTTTCCCTGGGCAGGGCTGGCACTGCTGCCCGAAGAAACCTGCACAGCACTCCCTCGTCTGGAAACCCAGAAATGCCATGCTGAGGGTCAGAGTCAGGGTAGCAAGCATGGCAGCAAGCTTGTGGTTGTTGGATATTGTCTCTTGGGACTGCTGCTGGCTGGAGGTGAACTGAAGATCTGAACTTTTTGGAGAGCTTCAGCTCTGCTGGTCTCTGGCCATCCTCCTTACTGTGCTGGGGCTCAGGGTGCTACCCCAAGTCCTTGGTGGGACCCAAGTGCCCACCACCCCCCAAGGGAAAGGAGGATGAGATTGCTAGGGACAAGTATGGGGTTACTCCTTCCAAAGCTGTGCTCCCATCTGCATCACATTGGCTCCCAGCACTTCCTATGCTGCAGGTAGCAGCAGACTTTAACCTTTCAAACTCTGCTGCACCCAGAATAAAGGCCAATATATACACTGCCTTGATGTACTGCATCAGTTCAGTGGGGATCATGAGGAGAGTGAAGTTCAGGGATGGGGGTTCCTGGCTTTTACCGCGACAGAAATGGTGTACTCACAATGACGGTTTTAGCACACTTCGACTGGCACCTGAGATGGATGGTGTATATACTTGTATTGTTTCCCAAGGGAACACAGTATTTCTTCTCCCCTGCCTGAACAAAAATTGGAGAAACAGCTGCACTTCTGAGTAATACTCATCAGTTACTTTAAATTGTTTTAAAAATGAGACATTAACTTTGTGCATGCTGTGCACTGACTCATACATTCACAGTTAAAATGAAGGAAATACTTTTAGAAATAAAAATGCATTAGCTAAATGATTTTTTTTTTATCTAGCAAGCATATGATCAGTTCAGTGCTCTGTGGCATTTTCAAGATGTGTCTAATACTGCTTTTACTCAGAATGGAATAGAATTTTTTTCTGGAGTTTGACAAATATATTTTTTTTTCTGACATTTTTATTGTTCTTCCTATTTTTTTCTTGGAAAACTGAGTGCAAAAATTCTGCAAAAACAGTTGTTGAAATATTATCTTCCAGTTCTGGACACAGTTGGCAGAGATTGCATGCTGAAGAAGACTTGCTGGTCTCGTTGTATGCTTGTTAGAAGGTTGAGATAAGCATCCATCCAGCCGTTCATCGTAAAGGAAATGCTAATGTTTTGGAGTTTTACGCAGGAGCACTTCAGTTTGGTTTTGCCAACCAATTACTTTAATGGGATGGATAGGACTTGATCTGCTCTGGAATCCTATTACTGGCATAATTAAAAAATAATAAAGGGAAATATTCTTACCTACTCCCAACAGAGGGGCTTTCCCTGAGGAATTTAGATGCTGAGAAGCTCCAGGTCATATTATGGTTGACAGGGACCTACTAAATATTTGCAGTTTTCGTGTAGTGGACCTGGGCATCCAAAGTGTCCATAGTCTCTGAGTCTCCTTGTGACCGTAACTCCCAGCATATTACTGGGGACTGGTTGAGTTTGCCCTTCTGTACATCTCTGATATGAAGGGCTCAAAGCTGCTTCCGTAATCGCTCCTGTAGCAAGCATGCTCCAGACCATGCTCAACTGCCTCAGTTTTGCATGGTAGAGGCAATCTGCAGTTTGAGGACTTTTCATTCGTCCTAATGCATTACTAGAAACTGGTTGTTCAAGATAAAGCTATCTTTACACTGCCCTTGGTTCTGCTACCTTTCTCTCAGAGTGTGAGAGAGCCTGTTAACTGTAAGCAATATATGTAGCATGCTGAAGTAACTATGATAACTTTTATTGAAATAGAGGCAATTGTATTAAAAAACAGGATTGAATGCAACAGTGCTCAGTTTTGATTAAAAAAATAATTATCATGAATGATAAAATACTTACTATTTTTTTTGTTCCTTGGGGACAACTTGATGGGTGTGAACAAATACTGCACTTTTCCTGAAGCAACACAAATGGGTGGTAGTTAACAGACTGTACAGAGCTGCAGACAGGTTGTTTAATAGAAAATACATAATTTCCAGCTGTATTTCTAAACCTAGCCCTCAAAGTGTGTAGTCAGGATAACACCTCTGGTAAAGGTAATGAGAGTAACTGCACTGCTCAGCAAGGAAGAATGTCCCTAACAACAGGTCTATAGGGATGCCCCACGGGAAGCTGCCTCCAAAGGGGAAGGAGAAGGAAAGCTCTTTTGGATATTTCTCTCTGCTTTTCTAAAGCAATGCTTGCCAAAGGCCTCACCACCTAAAACACAGTAAGAGGCAAATCCTCAGCTTGGACACAGTTTGTGGCACAAGGGCAGCTTGGAAATGGAAAACTCAAATCATGTGTGCATCCTATGGTATATGGGCATGTGAATCATTTGCACATGTAAGGTCAGTTTCTGCAAAATGCTTACATACATGTTGTACCTAGGACACAATGTTTAATATTATTCCTGTTTAGCTAACTATGTTCTTTCATGTAAGCCTCGCTAAAGGTATGTTCAAATGCAGTGACACACTTAAACATAGCAGGGAAAATAATTTTCAACACGGAAGTAAAGGATTGTGCATGGAGGACCTGACGGAGCAAAGCTGGAGAAAAGCCTTGAGTGAAAAATACTCAAATATGGGACTGTATCGCAAGGAAAAGAATTAAGCTGCAAAAGTCCATGCCTGTTAAATTTGTTTTAACTGAAGCACGGGTCACTTTTTCTTCCTTGTCTACTTTGTTGCATGCTCCATAAAAAAGGGAGGTAAACTGCCTGTTTGCTGTCCTATTTGACTCAGGAGAAAAGATAAAGGAAACTTTTCTCTGCCAGCTTGAGGAAATCCTATTCTTTCGAGGAATGTGAAACTATTTATAATTCACATGTAAAGGGAACAAAAGAGGGACAATGCTTTACTCAGAGGGTATGAGGAGTTCATGTGTATGTGCAGTGGTAATCTACATTTGGAATGGAAAGAAAACTTATTCTGTACAAAAAATACTTTATTTTCCATTGGTCTGGCTAAGATGATGTGTTAGAATAGTGCATTAGTATTATTTTCTGGAAAGTAAAGCTTGGGAATTGCTTAATCCTGCGCTACTCTGATTATATTTCATCCTGGCTGTCAGTACACTGGCAGAATCAAAGCTGTGTTAATAGGCGCTAAAACTCTGGTAAGAATACCCTTTGTAGAAAATGTGTGCATTTCTTACTGGGAAATAAGTGTTAGCATCCTGTACTTTGAGCTGTGTTTGGCTATAGATCTTTCTGATGGGCCTATAAGCATCTCTACAAACAGAACCACTTACAATGATCACGGTATCGTTGATGTCACATCTGTTCTTCTGGATTTCCAGGACCTTTCCCAACCCATGAATAATTCCTTTGTCTGTTGCAACATTTGTGTAGCTTATAGGTGCGTCATTTATGAATAGCTGCAAAAGAAATGTAATCAGTTAGCAAGCAGCAAAGCTGTTTGGTAGCTGTATGGTAACTAGAGCAGTGGCAAGTGAAAGAAGGAGCAATGTGCAAGTCTCGCTTTAGGAAAACTGATGAATATATTTACTTCAAGTGCTTGCTCACATCTCAGATGCTGCATTTGAGACCTTCACTGGACTGGAGGGCATGAGACTACTCACAGCCTTTTGCAGTTTTTTAGCTACAGGATTTAGCAGAGCAGCTTTTTTCACCATGGAGTGTAAAGGTAAAGGGTTTTAAGAAGAAGTCCAAAGCAAGCAAAGAGCTGGGTTTGCTGTTGTTGTATCTTCACCACAGCTGTCCATGGGGCATGAGGGATTTCAAGGAAGCCCTTCCAGTAGCTGCTCCTTCAGAGAGGACTCTCATCATTTCACTGTTTCCTTACAATCCCATTGCACCCTCACCAGCAACAGCCCCATGAGCAGGTGCTTTTCAAAGGCTCTGCTGTTTCATGGCTGAAACTGCTTTGGTGAAAACCTTTCTGTCCTCCTTTGCTTGTGCCCAGAAGGAGCTCTGGGACAGAGAATTTCCTCTGCTGCCTTTGCCACAGAATTGGGTGTGCTGCTTAATGTTGCTGTGCCTGATTTTCCCAGTAGTGGTGTTGAAAGGCAACTCATTTGTTCCACATAAAATAAAATTAATGTTTTGTAGTTGAAGGTAGATTTCTAACAGCTCTTGTAAGTCAGTTTAATGACTGCTTTGTGATGCAGACTTACAGCAGGACGTCCATCACAGGGCTTTTAAATGCAATGCTAAACATGAGCAGAACAAGTGAAATAAAATTCAGTCAAAGATCTCTTCAAGGGTGACTTTGAATTAAGCAAGTCTAAGAGAGGCATTGCATTAGAGTGACAATTTTTGTGCTATGCTGTCCCAGAAGCTACTGAGGGTGCACAGGTCCTTTTGACTGCATGGGATTTTTAAGTTGAAGCTGAATTCTTAAAAAGCAGTTAACTTGTTTCTCCAAGCAAGTGCAGACAGCAGTACCTGGTCTTTGTGGAGGAAGAATCCAACCTGGTAGGAGAAACCTAGCATGGTCTCCCTGTGCATGCCATTGTGCAGGTTGTTCTTCAGGAGCTTCTCATCCAGCACAATGTGATAGCGGATTTGGCCTTCGTCCTGCAAACACACAAGTAAATTTAGAGTTATGTAACAAAGCATGAAAAATTATTAGGGTTGTATTTTCTCAAAGTATAAGCCAAACATGGATTGCCTGAATTTAAGGAGAAGCTTCTCCAGCTGGCAGGTTATTTCATATTTCCTACTGTGACAACCTGCATTCCTGTCATAATGAAACTTATAGTCCATGGGGAATGTAATGTTATTGAACTGGTATAACCAAAGATTGCTTGAGCCTGACAGATTCAGGTGGATGACTTAACAGGACTCTGAACAAAGTTCCATTCATGAGTGCTTTTATAATCTTCCCCACACACATTTCTTCTTCCTTCGGGAATCTCTGAATTGCTTGTAGATGAATGTTTACAGTAACACATAGTTTGTATGGGGATTTTTTTGTTATTGTTTTTGTTTGTTTGTTTTTTTAATCTTTAAGGTAATCTTCAATCAATAAAGTGACAGAGCCACAGCTGTTAATTGGAAACTTTTCTATGCCTCATTGCTAGATTGCATTCATTTTTCACTGATGTGGTGAAATTATTCTCTGTATATCAGTTTTATGAGGGTTTCCCGAGGCTTCTACATCTTGTTCCACAGTAGGGGACTCCCAGAGCTCTCCCTGACTTGGAGGAGGAAGCAGAAGTAGGGTGTGTTTGTGAGGAATTTGTAGATATGAGAGAAGCTGAGGAATTTGCAGTGTTTGGGAGCTGCCAAGCTAGCAGATGTAGTGGGGCTTCAGCTCCGTCTTTGCAAGAAAAAGGTGCTTGTTGGTAATCCTGTTGTCTGGAGTCCCCTTGTTCTGAACGTTCATACTGCTCTCCTGTCTTCCACTCCTTCAAAAGTATATGAAAGCATGAAGCAACCCCAGGTTGCAAGATTTGTTACATTGTGTGGCTTTGCCCACAGGGCAAAATAGTGATTTTTGCATCTTTTAGGGTGGAACCCATTCTATTTTGATTTCCATAGATTTGACAAAGAAATATTTGCAGGTAAGAAAGTCGACTTAAGGTAGAGCATGTCTCTGTCAGTGTCCAACCCTATTTAATCCACATGTCTTGGATGCTTTAGAGGAAAAGTTAACTTGCAACCACCTTTGTTTCTGTCTTTAATCACCAGCAGAGTGAGAACAAAACCTTGTTTCATGAAGACCAAGAAATGGAGTTTCTTCCCTGTGCTGAGCTCTTTCCTCTCTGGAGGAATTCTCCAAAGGTGTTTCAAGAAGAAGATAAGACTTAGGGAGATTAACCTTATGGTTGTTTCCTGATTTTCTTTGTCAGATTGCCACACCAGGCAAGGTTGGGATGATGGAAGGCAGGCAGGCAGAAGAAACATTGGTAAGTAGTAGAAATGAAAAGGATTTCTCTGTGTGTGTAGCCTGAATCCAATGGGATTGAAGTCCTATGTGTCTCTCAAAGTTTGTTATAAATGCTTCTTACGGTGATGTGGAAATGATAATGTTGTGTTACAGAACAACTAAAATAGCATTCAGAAGTTATTTGAGCAGACGTAGCTTGATTATGCGTGAATTCTTCCGGTGAGGCAGCAAGCAGGACTTTTGCTGTGGGTCTGCTGGCTGGTGGTAAGTGTTTTTTGGGACCAGTCATTTGAACCCTGTGCTCCTTGGCTTCCTGGCAAGTAGGGACAGAGTGTTTCAGGGGTAAATATTTATGGAAGAGGCAAGGAAGTATTAATATCATCGAGCAAGTCATGGGCAAAACTTCCTCTGCAAGGTGTGGCTCTTGATATGTGCGCTCAATAAAGCTGTTTCAAATTGGAGCAAATATGAAGAGAGGAGCTGGGATGATGCAGGAAATGGATAGCTCATCTTGAGAGGAGCTGACAGGCTTGAAAATTCTGTTTGGCCTTGTAAATTTGTCAGGCCAGAGAAAGTTGTTTCACCTAAAGCATATTCCTGGCGTAAGAATAAAGGATATAAACTGCCCAGAGATGTGTTGTCAGAATAGTATAAACTAGCTCTGGGCATGAGGACTGAGGTTGGCAGGGGAGAGACACATCCATGCTGGTGGGAAAAGCTGGTGGCCAGGTCAGGCATGAGCCTGGTATGGGGCTCCTGGAGTGGGCAGCAGCAAGGAGGTTTGCCTCAGGAAATTTTTCTAGCCAGGAAAATTTCAGATTTTTTTCTGAGCCCAGGGACTGGCCAATGGTGCTTGTAAACCGGGAATTAGAAATGGCCTGCAGAAACTGGCTGTGCAACAACATTCCTGTAGGAGCAACAGGGCAAGCATCTGGATAATTTTAACAAAGAGTCAGAATATGTTGTGGCATTATTAACGATGCCATTGCCAGTGATGACAGGGGACTGGACTTATTCACCTAGGAAACTCATTTCAATGTTGTTCCTTGTCATTCCTGTACTGATCTTCTTTGCAAAAAAAAAAAAAAATCCTCCCCTCTCCCTACTGATGAAATGTCTTGCATATTATCAGCACAGTTTTAATCCAGAGAAGGACAAAACCCAGAGTAAATAGCTAGGCTTTTCCAGCAAGCCAGAAAAATATAGATGAATCCATCCTTCTTCACCTCCTCTGGTGTTAAAAGCAAAACCAAACAGTGGATTTCTGGAAAATGAATCCATCTTCCTATTTCTGTGTCCTCTCAATCCACCCACTTGAAACTGAGGTGAGGTACTGAGTTAAGACAAGTCTTGTAAGTAATACGTACCAGAGTAGCAGACTTTTTATCCCGTAGGTAATTTTCTATAGCATCATTATTTGGGGCAAAGACCGTGTATGTGTTTGCAGCTTCTATTTCATTTGCCAGGCTGTATTGCTGTTGTGAAACACATAAAAACAAATCAGAATGACTGCTGATAGTCTGATCCCAGTTCAAGTGCAAACAAAACAGAGAACCACTTCTATTCTTAAAACAAAGTGAAAGCTTACAATAATGTAGCCCCTGAAAATGGAGTAATCAGGCATTTGCTCCAGGCGGGCCAGCAGCCTCGGCATGACAGTGCTGCGGAGCGGGGTCAGAACCTGAAAAAGGAGCAGATATCCCACCTCAGTGCATGTGTACATTCTGTGGTTGCACCTTCAAGGATCAGATGCAGGACAACATGTGATTCTGTGCAAATAATACTTTTCCAGGAACTGTTAATTATTTTCTTCTGCTTGAGGTGCAGAGGAACGAAGCATCCCTATGCAGTCATATACCTTATCAATAACATGTATGATCCCATTTGTGGATGTGATGTCACCAGCCACGATGTGGGCACCTTGGAGGGTGAGGTTCTGAAAAGAGTGAGAGAAGAGAGGGTTTGCTATTGCATTGCGTGGTGGTGGCTCCACCACGGCTCCGCTTGCACCAGTCTGCACTGGAGACCGGGTTACCCTCAGGGAACTGTGTGAGGGAGATGTGACTTTGGGCCTCTGTGATGTTTCCTGTGCACAGACTGGCAAAGGCATAGAGTTGCTTGCACTGGTGTAGTTACCTATGGTAGGTACACTCACCCCCACCCCACAGCCACATGAGCTTCTGTGCTGATTCACACCCTCCTGTTTCTGTGCAGTTTGAAGGACCCCATTCATGATTTTTCCCTCAGGTCATGAAAGTGGGGTGGAAATTTTCCCTCCCTTAATGAGGATGAAGTGCTTAAATGTGCCATATGTATTTCCAGAAATTTCTCTTCAGAACATGGAGTACTAAAAAAAAAAAAGGCAAGGGGGAGGGGCTGTCAGTTGTTTTACCATTAAGAAATACTTTCAGGTGGTTTGGGGCTATCAAGTTGCACATGCAGACATGTGCGTGGTGTCACTGCTTCCTCCTACCTTCCCAGTTCCCTAAAATAGGTTGAGTTTCCTTGCTGCTCTTTGTCTTAAATTAGATCACATAAGCTGCTCCAAGTAGGGAATATGCTTCCGCTTGGCTGTGAAACTGTCCAGCATTTGCAGCAGCTACTGGGATGTTAGGAATAAATAATATTGTGGACAAGTTTCAGCTAAGTAAAGAAAATCAAGTTAATGTTTCTCCCAGAGGGCCCAATATAATTGATCTATTCCTTTAGTTTTATGACACGGTCCTTTTTAAAATACAGGTATATAAAGTCTGTGTGGTTTTGTAATACAAGAAAGTTGGTGGCAGTCACAGTCAGGGTCTGGACTATGATACTGTAGTGGTTTACAGGTCATCTTACCCCATTTTCTTTAGACAAGTGTAGGAAGTTGCTCTGTAGAGATGTTGGCAGTATGTCAGAGGACGATAAATTCTGGAAATCAGCAAAGCTGTAAGCTCCTGTCAATACATGATACCTAAAGGAAAGTAACTGGATTTGAAGGTTTTGCTTGTTTGGTTTTCTTTTTTCTTATTTTTCTCCCAGATAAATATGCTTAGCGTGTCTAAAACTGTGGTTTAAGGCAGGAATTGTTTGTACAATACCTGGTTCAGCTATGTTCTGACCTTAGCTTGGCCTTTAAACATTTCTGACATAATTCAAATAATGCCTTTGTTTTCAATGCAGTTGCCACAGAGATTTATACCACTGTAACTAGGAGGGGAATCCTATTAATTTATAATAGCTGTCTTGCTCTAGTGGCTTCAAACCAAAGGCTTGTTTGGTGCAAAAAGCAATTACTTAAAAAACCAAAACCTCCAAACCATTAACATACTTCAGGAGAGTCAGGATGTTACTCTTTGACATCCAAAAGGCTTTCTCGTCTTCATCCATGTTTTTAATTGCTTGGAGAGAAGGCACGAGGACAGTTACATTTGAGGTGGTGGACAACACCAATTTTATCTCAGCCTCCTGCATGAAAATAGAGGGTGAAATAATTTGTCCTAAGGATGCTCTATAAATAGCAGCTGGTGACTTTTTAGCAAGGTGGAGTATGTGACGTACTTTGTGACTAGCCTGGAGAGGAAAAACTATTATACTGAGCAATGACTTGAACAAAAGTACTTAGGGCTCTACAGAAATGGTAAATGAGTGTCTATTTTTTACAGAATAGATTGCCAGCATTTAAAGGACAGAAGTAATGTTTAGGTCAGAATTGTTTTTTATTATGAAACACTAAGTTGCCTCCCATGAATGTTGGTTTGTCTCATGGACTCTATTTTATGCCCTTGAATATTGAAAAAAAAAAAAAAAAGACACCAAATGTCAAAACAAAACCAAACAAACTACAAAACCCATGGTGATAAATACTAGTGGTTACTGGTAACTTTAAGTAACCTGCTCTTGCAGAGCGCTCCATGCTACTTAGTAGATAGAAGGCTTATGAACCTTGAAATAGGAAACCCACATGACACAATGTACCCATTTGGAATAAGACTATTTAACATGGCTGGGATTTTTCAAGGTGTCCAAGGGATATCTGTCGGCACCAGCACTGTAGTGGAGCTTGCTGCTGACTGCTTTAATCTTAGGTGGGGGATGTGGGCTCTCTAGTATGCATGGACTGATTCGTCTTCCACATGTTTGTATCTATCTTAAGGATGGAGAAAGCCCCCATGGGAGAGGATTTTTCCAGTTGTGTGGATTTTTTTGTGGGGTAGAAAAAGGAGAGCTCAAGATTCGAATCAAGTGATTCTTACTGAAAATGTAGTTCTCCAAACTTTTTACAGGCTCCACACTTTGCCATTTTTGATACTGCAAAACCTGAGGAAGCAATATGAGCTTGGGTTCTACCTTTTTGCTGCTGATATGCTGCCTGGAATCATGCTTGTTTTGGGTAGTCCTTCAATACCCATACTGGGTTTTGAGTCAAGAAGAGAATAAGCTCCCTTAAACAGCTGGGAGTTTGGTCTCTGTTAAGATCATCTTTCTTTCTAGCCATTGTTGCTGTCACCTTCCAAATATTTAAAAATAGAAATAGCAACAGACTTCCCTTTCTCATCCTTCCTGACAAGCAAGAAAAATATTTGGTTATAAAAGTGGTAAACATCACATTCCTGCTCAAGTATGAAGTTAAAAATGCCACATAGGGATATATTTCCCTATTTTGCTCATGTTTGTAGCTACAATTTTTTAATTTTAAGAGATAGCAATTCTTAGAAGTATAGCAGGAATTTTCACATCCCTGTTTCAATAGATTATATGAAATCTGCTCCCTGATTCACCTCCCCTCTGCTCCCCACCCCACTTCCTTTATCTAAGGAGCACATTAGCCTTTCCTATTGTGCCCAGTTCTTCAACTTCATTAGTTTCTCTATTCAGTGTCTAGTGCTGCAGCCTGAGCCCAGGGCCAAGCAGATTTCTGATTTAAATTAGTCACACTGGCCTCTCTTTTAAGCAGCTCACTGAGGTCCCTGTTGCAATTGCATGCTTTAATGATCCCTGAGCCATCTAACTTCGAAAAGCATCAAAGCAGCTAATATGCTGTGACTTCTGCTTCTGATGCTATTCATTAACATATCCCTGTTCCTTTTTGCCATGTATTTGCTATATACCACTTATTTAGGTTTAAAGCTCTTTGTGGGAGAAATGGGTTTTGATCTTTATTCATACAGCACCAACCACAGTGGTGTAGAACCTCTAATGATACTGCTACCCTAGTAATAGATGATAACATGTGAAAATAAAAAGTAGGCAGTGAAAATCAATCTATCAAGAACTCTTTTTTAAAAAAAAAAATCTAAATTGATGTTTCTACCTAATCTGAAGATGAACAAGCTAATTATTTCTTCATGTCCTGCATCTCAGTCAAGCCTGCACAGACTGGGTTTTTTTCCTTCTTGCCTTGCTGTGGCAGCAGCACACTGACAAGTTATGTGGTTGCATTTTCCTGACCCAGGGCTCAGTGAAATTGGGAAGGGTAAAGAATTGCCTTTCCTCTCCACCTGCTTGTAGTTTTATTGCATGAGGGAAGCTGGAAGGAGCCACTTGGTATATTCAGGCTCTGCTTGCACCCCACTGTTTGTCATCTGGACTAAAGTATATTTATGTACAGAGCTAGTCATGGCTTATATAGCCCTCTGTCTCAGAGACTGGGCTTGTAACTTGCTTTTTTTACTTGTGGAACTTCCTTACTTACCTGAATTTGGGATCAGAATTTGGTTTTCAGACAGAAATAGGGAACTAGATGATTAGCCCTGCCACGACTGATGGGAGAGGCACTCTGGTGCCTCCTCAGAGCTTGGGCCTTTGCTGTGTGATAGGAATATTGCTGTGAGGTTCCCATCTCTAAAGGTTAAAAGGCTCATGTTTTTCTGCAAACTTGAACATCCTAAAACAAAAACGATCCACCATGAACGGTACTTACATTAACCCACTGGTTAAATGCAGCTGCTTCTGATAGAGCAGATAACTCCTGATTAGAAACAGAAAGAGAGAGTAATGAGTACGTAACCTATAACTAGCTGTACAAAAGTACCCTTGATGTAGCCTGTGGTGTAACTCACTGGTGTCTGTCCTGGTTGATGCCACATGAAGGCGGAGGTTTTCAGTGTGTGTGAAAAGAGAAGAATGATCGTATTTTTTCTAGTACTGATACTTTATGTTACTAGCTCCTCTGAAAATGATGCCATCTATTACTTAGGTGTATTAGGTGTACCTGACCTTGGCTTGTAACTTGTACTGACTTCAGGCTAAGCACTAATTTTCTGAAAATGTAAACACAGATCTTTTCTTAAATGCAGAATTAATTGGGAGGAAAAGTATGTTGTTTTACTTGGTATTTGTACAACATTTTACCTATCATCCTGCAAGTGGAGAGCCTTTATTTTGCCACAGTAATTTGAACAGAGATAGATGATGAGATGATGGTATGAGCAGGGATGGCAGAGAGTGCTAAGAGCCATGTAAGATTATTGCCAATGGCAGGGATAGCTGACACTTTCATTTTTCCTGCACTGTTAAATGTGTATTTATTTCACCAATTTATTTGTTTTGGTTTTATCTGACTGCTATACAGCACGATTTATTTTAACATGATAAATTGACCATTGAGATAGACCTCAAGGCAGAACTTTAGAGGATCTGGGTGCACGTTGCTCCCAGCTAGGAGGTGAGAGCTTAGCACTTCGGCATGTTAGGCCTTTGAGGCTGGCATTTTTTCATTTATCTTAAAGAAATGTGCTTGTATCCCTTAGGCACCTTTCCAAGTTATGTCTTTAAGCACAACAGATCATTTTTCTATCAGGCAAGAGTTTCCAGGGGGAACACTGTCTGCAGATAGCACTGGTGGGCATCATATTTTTCTAACTGTTTATAAGAGTTTTGCTATCTTTCTGATTAAGATCCAGTGTGAGAATTGTGCAGTAGCTCCTGTGCTCAATGAAAATGACCATCTTACTTACATCTGCAGCGTTTCCGTAGCATATTCTACCATCTCCTTCGTAGCCCTTTGGGCAGACACACTCCCAGCCACGAGAAGATTCAAACTGACAAGTTGCCTTTGAACAAGAAGGAGAAAAAATTTATCAAATACTCATGAGAACACTCAATAGCACAGATAGCCTGTAAAGCCTTTTACTGAAACCCATTAATATACGAACAAACTTAACAAAGGATCTTCATACCATCTACCGTGGGTGTCCTCACCCCCTTATAAGACAAACTCCACCGAGTGCATTAACTCCCTCACCTCCCCGTCATGCACTATGTCTATAGGAATGTAAACCCTTGTTCTATCCCTTCTTACTTACTCCCTACATAAAGTGGGCCCTTTTCCTTCACAGAATCATAGAATCGTTTAGGTTGAAAAAGAACTTTAAGATCATTGAGTCCAACCATTAACCTAACTCTACCAAGTCACTGCTTGGCTGCTATGGCAGATTCATCCATTGCTCCCCAAAGCTCTTTACTTTAGCTCTGTCTGTGTGTCCCACCTGTGGCTTTTGCAGGCACTGCAGAGCCTGCAGGTCTACTGAACATGTGCAACCACCGATAAAGCTGATAGATGTCCGCATAGAGATGCGTGACTTAGGTAAGCATCCCAACAGGGTAGTGCATCCAAATTTTAATTGCTAGTAGAGAAGTAGCATTTATTTATTCCAGGCTCAAGAGAGTTCTTCTGCACAGGCAGAATTGGGAGCAGCCCTTGTAGCCTGCCCTTAGTGCGTGTACCATACTGACATCGTTCACGTAGCCTTTTTAGTGCTTGTAGCACTACTTGGAAAGCTTTGTTCCAACTCAAATTGCAGGCTTGGAATGGCAAGGAAATTCTTTGGTGTGTGCAGGAGGTGAGGTGTGATTTGCATCTGAACACTTTGTTCGGGGAATGATTAATTACTCACCAGATGATGGCATTTTCCATTTTGTTCCAGGCATGAATTTATGGGTGTGCATTCAATTCCATTCCCTCGAAATCCATCTTTACACTTGCAGTCATTCTGTCATTTCCATAAAATACAGCAATTCATTAAAATAGTATGCATATTCTAGACATGGTGAATTAGTCTCTCTGTGTTTCTGTGTAGCTCCATTGATTTCAGTGGAAAGACACTGATTAATAGCCCCAGAAGTTCTTTATACCTGACATCTACTAATATACTTACTAAAAAGTATTTGCTGCCAGAACACCACTACATAGGAGGGAGGGAGCACTGGGATAGGAAATGAAGGAAACTGCTTTGGGTAGAGAGTGAAGTTTGGAAATAACCTTGTGGCTGGGAAGGAGAGAATAAATTGGGGAAGAAAACAGGGTAGGAAGTACAGTAGAGCAAAATGGGCAAGGACTTGTGCCACAGGTGGCAATAAATGTGAGAGGACATACCTGGCCCGGCCCAATGTATATGCAGGTGGCATTTTTGTGGCACCCTGCTGTGGTGGGCAGCAGGCAGTTGTTGATGGGTGAGCAGTCCTTTCCGTTGCCTGTCCATCCTGCCTGGCAAACGCATGTGTGCTCTCCTGGGCCCGTCTGAATGCACTCGGCCTGGGGGGGGGTATAGAGGCATCTGTTCAGGACAGTTAACTGGCACCTGGCTTTAGGTGTAAGGCTTGTCTAAGCAATAGCGGTGCTGCTGTCTGGGGAAAGAGCTTGAAACTGCAGTGAAAATTGCGACCCTTCCCTCTGCATAAGTTTCTGTCCAAATCTTCCTTGCTGCCTATTTTTCCTGTGATGTCAGGCTCTGTGGGAAAAGCTCGTACTTACATTGGTATTGCAGCCACCTGGGTTTAAAGCAGCACAAGGATCAGCTTTGCTGCAGCTCCTGCCATCTCCCTCATAGCCAGGCTTGCAAACACAGCTATAGAGACAAGAAGAGGAGGGAGGCATTAAATGTGATAGGACAACTGTGAAGTGAAGCAATTGTTTTTCACTGTAACGTGCTATTTATAGGCAGCTTAAAATTGGTAACCTTGGATTCATGGTGCAAGTAGCTGAAGTGCATACATTATGGTTTTCTTTCAAAATATTGACTGGGTTAATTAAGCCAAATCAGGGATCCATTCTCTGTGTATGAGATGGGGAGTGAGATAATTCTGCTGATGTGACCTCTGCAAAGGTGACCTAATAGGTCTACATTAATTGTGAGCTGGGGTTGCTCTTTCTTTCAGTGACACAGAGGATAGCTCTCTCTCAATGCACGCAAGACAGTGACCCCCACCTCTTTTCCTAGACTGCACCTCCCCCAGGATTAACCCTTATTGGAGGGAACTTCTTAAGCACTCAAGTTATGCAGCATCCCCCATTCTGCATTCTGTTGTGACTCATTATGAACACACTGCGGCAAGAGGCAAACTTGCTGTGTTTGAAGGTGAGTGTGAGGCAAGCACAAGGCAGCTGTAGCAGTAGCAGAGTTTTGTGACCTGCCCTGTCAGGATTGGAAAGCCTGTGCTAAAGTCCGTGGTGGTGTGACATGCAAACCTTACCTGAGCTGGCCAGAGTGAGCTATCTATGCCCAAACTGCTTGAACTTCACTGTTTTTTCAGCAAGGCTAAAACTCCTAAATCACTAAAGGATGGTTAGAAATATGAGGTTCCTAAGAGCCTTTGTAGATGTTGGTAGGGATGCAGTGTTCTGAACAAGCGTTATATGCATATGCACCTGTCTTACCAGTGTTCAATATAAGGGTAGAGCATTGAGAACTGTTAATTCCTATCTCGCAACTCAAGGTTTATGCTGTGCATGTTTATGTTTATTTGCTGCATAGCAGTATTTTAATGACTGATGTTTGTGTACAGATACGAGACACTGTTTCTATCAAGCAAATGGGAAAGAGCCGCAGCACAGTTAATATTAATTAAATGTAAGGTACGGACTTACCTCACTGCACCATCGCTAAGCTGACAGTCTGCATGTGCATGACAGAGCCGCAAGGATGGCTCGCAGGGAACAATTTGCTTATCGCAGAGTTTCCCCACGTAGCCACTTCTGCACGATCCAGGAAGACAGATCCCATCGCTGTCTATTCGGTTATCACACTTCCCATAAGCGCAGAGGCACTCTACCAGAGATAAATTACAATGTGCAGTTCCATAGTCGTAAGACATCTATCCTTACATAGCATTTCTTATGTATTGGGTCCCCTTTTTTTTCTAGAATCTAAACTTTAAAAATACAAAAGTCTCGGTTTGGAGACCTTATTGTTTGTTTATCATATCCATGTCTTTTCAGGTGTGTTTTGTGGGCAACTATTTAACATCTATTGTGTTTTTAGTGCACTTATTTATCAATGAATGTCAAAGTACTGGAGAGAATTAGGAGCAAAATACTATGTCCTAGGCTATTAATGCTAAAATTATTTCATTGCACAACTTTTGGTGTACTTTAAGTAATATGGGAAGCCTTTTAATACTGAGTCCACAATCCTACACGTTGCATGGTGCTGGGTTAGTACGCAGAGCAGCAGGACAGACCTAGTAGCACTTTGTTGGGGCTGAGTAGCGCTGCTGGGAGGCACAGCAATGTGCCCAAAGGACATAGTAGGTAAGCATTTTTGCAATCCCAAGAAGTGCCAGTAGTGACTAATTAAGCCAACACATGCTGCTCTGGCAGGACTGGAGTTTAGGCAATACCACTTTTTCTCATGGAATTTGTCTCTTAGTTTTTGTCCATGTACCTCTGAACCTTCAAGTGAGCTGTGCTTCATGAATAACAGGCTGTTTCATAGCAACAAAGACTAGACATGGTTTTTTAAATGGGGTGCATATATATATATTTAATGTTGTATATTCTGTAGACTCAAATGTAGTATGGTTTGACATTGCAGGATTAAATCTGTCAGTATATAGAAGATGACTGCTAGGACCATAAACTAATCAATAGACAAGAAATTATTCACTAAGGATGATTATTAAATGGCCCTAAAAAATATCTGTTTGTAGCTCTAGTTGTTCTTAGATTACATATGTTTGTCACTGAGACAAAATCTGTTCTGTTGTGGGCAAAACCAGATGGGAATGGAATAACAAAGATTTTTCTTTTCAATTACTTGTGCATAAGACAGAAATGAAAACAACAATAAATTAGTATAAAGCAAGCAATGACTCCTGCAGAAAGCCCAATTAAGTCAGTGAGAAGATTTTTACTGACTTTGGTCTTATGATGTATCCCTTTTGAAACAAGAAAGTACCTCAGACACTTTTCTCATCCGCCTTAGAGATTGTTTAGCAAGCAGTTAACTCTTACCTTAATGACACTAGGGTCCAAAAGAAATAGCCCATGCTCTCATGCTGAGGAAGTATGGCTGTACTTACTTTTATCACACTGAGGTCCGTATTTGTCAGGGTCTGAGCAGAACTGACAATGTGAGCCTTGAAATGCCGCAGCACAAAGACAGGTCCCATTTCCATGCAGGCCATCCACACACTGTGATATGGAAGAGAGGTGACTTTGCTGTATAAATTGGAACAAATCTTTATCCTTCTCCCCTGAGAAAAAACTATGTGCCTGTCCATATGATGGCTCTGATAGACTACCAGGAAGAACTTCAGCTTTAATGAAAATGGTGTTTCAAAGCAAAAGCTTTCCTTGTGCTTGTACTTCGCTGTTGTGTATTTTTCCTTCCTTTGCAATTTTAAAGTTAGAACAGTGAGTTGAGTCATTACCCTGAGCTGTGCAGAGTAAAAGTACCAGAGTGAGTCCCCCAGCCTTGCCTGTGTGCTGTGTGTTGGAACCACAGAAACTTGCAATCTGGACATCTGAGAGGAGACTGATTTGTTTTCCCTCCTCCATATAACTGAACCTAAAATTCACATCCATCACTGGACATAAATGGAAGGTGCAGATCTTGTGGAGCCTAGCATTCCTGTTGTGTAACAGTGCTTCAGGGACTTTTGGGACACAGTCTGTCCTTCCCCTCCATGGGAGTGAATGGTGTTGTTGGATGCTCTGCTTACCTGCCCGTTTCCTGAGCAGGGTTTGGAGAAACCTCCTGGACACGGACTGCAGTCAGGGCCGAAGAAGCCTTTGCAACACTTCGGTTCCTGTGAAATAAAGCAAATATCCTCTTTTCCAGTTCCTTAGCGTGGAGGCAGTGCACAAAAGTGAACTCTCCATAGTGTTTTGGCCCTCTGGCAAAGTCCTATAGGGGCAGCTGGCTCTTAAAAAGCTTGAGTTGAACAAGAATCACTTCTGCAATGGCCTTGTTAAAACCAGGAAGAGTGTTGGCAGGCCAAGAAGGGGATGCAGATTCTTCCCTTGTTCTTATCAGAGACAGCAGTGTTAGAAATCCGTGCTGTCAGCAGTTACAAATGTGCCTCTGTGTGTCTGCTCATATTGGGTGCACTCTCATATTTGCCAGTGCGAGTGCTGAGCAATTCAGAGGCAAGCAGTCTCCTTTGCATCTGAGATCAGGAACTCAAAGGAATGTTTTACCTGAGGGAGATGCTGTGAAAGCTAGACACACTGCTTTGATCTTCCTCCTTTCCCTCTGCCCCAGTGTGGGATTTAACCTACTGCACAGCCCTAAATGTTTTTCTCAGCTGCTTTTTTTGTTTTATTCGTAAATTGGCTTCTTGATCCATTTATTTCTCAAAAGTGCAGAAAGTGTACTAGAAAAACAACTCATCGACACACGTGATTCAAGGGAAACAGGAATCAGCAAAAGATTCTCACAGCTTACAGATTTGTAGACTTTTCTGCTTGTTATTTAATGGTGGTCATGAAGTGCAGACACCTACTTAGGACCTAGAAAGGTGTAAGTACTTTTCAGAGGTTAATGACTTTTGTGAGGACTAGACTTGCCAAGGGAAACAAGTGGAGTGCAGTTTTTAGGAGCATTCCTCATCCATTGCTACCCAATATCATATGAAGTCTTAGGACAGGAGGGTCTGGGACCATGGTGGACCAAGCTATCCTGTTTTTCAGAGGTGAAACTGTGTGGGGCAATGACAACATCTGTTCTTGGAGCCCTATGTGGAAACTCCTGTGTCACAGGTATGAGAGCATTGTTGTCAATAAAGTATAGCCACTAAGAAAACCCCACTAGAATTTACCTGGTATTTTGATTTCAGATATATAGTAGCTCCTCTCAGACTCCTGTAGAAGGATGTGGAAACTATATGGACATCTCCAAACACATCTCAACTCAAAAAGGAAAGTTCACAATGCAAAAGACAATATATTGGAAAACTTTTATATACATTTCACCTTAACGAACCGTAACTCTATACCTTTATTGTTATGTTGCAGGCTCTAGCACAGCCAGTTTTTTGAAAGGTTGGGCCTTCAATGATGCATCTCCGTTTTGAGAAAGGCTGGAACATGCACAAAATGGAAGCATTAGTGCTTCTAATCAACACAGAGTTCTGTGATACAGTTTAATATCACAACATACTTTAACTGGAGAACAGAAAGCACCTTGCTATAGTGTTGTATTTTAAAAATTCATCAAATTATCTATTTTTTTCATAATGTGAACTTTCTTTTCATTGTTACTGAGTAATGGCATGTAGGACTAACTACCAATGATTTTTTTGTAACATGGAGAATAAAATTCCTGTGGTAGCTAGACTTGAATTTTGTATGTGGGGAAACATCAGCCAGATTTGCATCTCTTAGATGGAAAGCAGATGGAAGATTTTTCAATCCTTTCTGAAGCTGCTTCTGCAGACAGTTACTTCTGGGAGGATGCTTAATCAAAAGGAAATTTTTCGCAGATGTGAGATCTGTTTTAAATGTATCCCTCCTCTAGTTTTCATTTACTAATTCTCAAAGCATAACTGTAGTAATTCTCATTCCTCACCTGTCTCTTCTGCCAAAACTGATCTTAACTTTGCCTGAGAAAAGAATCAGAGCTTCTATGAGGTCTATGAGGGATCTTGCAACAGCAAAAAAAATAATGCTAAAATTAACTGATGGTTCAATCATTAACAAAAAGAGAATAAAGTACCATATATATTTGTATTTTATGCAGTCTCCTGTATTCATAGCTGGTTCTTTTGCTTGCTATATTGCAAGAGCAGTAATCAGAATATGGATATCCCTTCCCTCTATATGTTTTGTACAACTGGGGAATCTGTCAGGAAATGTCACTTACGATGGGCTTTGAATCCTGTGGACAGGGAGCCAATGCATGCGATAAACAACTTGTACAGACACCCTAGATGGAAACAATACAGGTAGTGATTTGAAAAGGCATTATACCAACTACTGAGAATGCACACTTATGGATGATACACCCTATAAATTTTAAGTACATCTGTTCTATGGCTTTTAACGGCATGGATCTGGAACTGAACAACAGTACCAGGGCTATATCTGCCTGCTTTGATTTTTGCTGAGTGGTTGTTAATTTCCACTTTCCCCTTTTTATCTTCATTTGTTTATCTCCATTCTTTTAAAGAACTGGAAGCTTCCTAAATAGAAGATAAACATGGGCATGAATGCACTGGCATCCTTTGTTCAACTCAGTATAATGTATTAACTAATATTGTGTGAGTGTCTAGTGCAGTCTACACACTTAACTTCTATGAGAATTTTTTATTTCTTCCCAAGAAGACAATAAATTAGTTGAGTCTCATATATAGTGGGAACAGAAATTTGTCTTGTGTATAGACGGTGAAGAGAAATATATTGTTTGCTTCCATGTTGTGGACCCTGTACTCCACTATGGTCCAGCAGTATAGAACTATTTTTATGTCTTCACATTTTGCCTTCACCTGCTAGCTGATTTATTATCATGTGGTCATTACAGAGACTGGCAATTAGAGCACTGAAGAGGTAAAAACTCCAGAGGCAGTTTTAAAGGTGAGTCCTCTCAACACTAACTTCAGAGAGACCGAGTCCTTCAGTCTGTGGATATGGAGTTTGTCAAAGCTGTGTTGCTTGTGACTGCTAATGTGTGGTGTTTTGATCAAGTTAGAAAAAGTCCTAGAGCTAGCATCCAGTGTGTTACTTCACTGTGTCTCATAATCAGCAGACAAGTGACTGTGAACCTGAATTACGGCATTGTCTCCACAGATTTATCACTGGAGCTGCAGGGAAACAATCAGGTACTGGTTTGGATTTAGTAGTTCCTCACGTTGTACAGCACTTAAAGGAATAAAGGACCAGACTTAGAAAGGCATCAGATAGTTGAGGTACCAATGCTACTACTACATTTTAAGGGTCTGTGGGTCAGACGTGTTTTGGCAAACACGTTTGAGCATTATAAAAGCTCTTTGATGAGATGTGTAGTTGTGGCTGAAGTTGACTTAGGCTCTTAGCTTTCTTCGCATTTCTGAAAATCCTTACAGGTGCCTCTTTGCTTCTTTAGAACTTAAAAACCTGACTAATTGCTGTGGAAAGTGTTTCTTGCTGTTGGCATTGCTCCCCTTGCTGCTCGGGGCCACTCAGCAGCATCTATTTTTTTCCCTTTCTTCACCTGGGATGGTCTCAGCCACTGATGTGTACCTGCTCCCTTTTCCTGAGGATGGGAGTCCTGTCTCTCCCCTCTGCCGTGCTGCAGGGGACAGGGAAATGTCTTCACTTCCACTCAAGGTCCAATCTGCCCATTTCCAGCAGTAGATTAAGATACAGTCTTTGCACCGAAGTGTCTAAAGCATAGACATGTGTTCCCTTCCACCAAATTTGCTGTGGGTGTGACCTCTGGGAAGAGGTGGAGCAAGCATTCAGGTGTGGTTACATGGATATATGTGTTAACATAACAGTTTCATCTGTAGGGATGCATAGTTCTTGTAGGTGTGTAAAACTGCCAGATCCTATGAGGTTTGTCACTTCTCACTGGTACCACAAGTAGTAATTTCAAGGTGGAATTGCTCTTGTTTTTTCCAAGGGTGAGGAAAGTGCATGATGGCAGGTAAGAACAGCAAAACCACTGCTCCCTCTGGTATTGTCGTTGGTAGCAGTGCTCTGCTTAAAGCCTTGGATGTTTAACTGTATTTTAAACTATGCCTGAGGCTTTCAAAGCTGGCAGAAATTCCTGACTTCACTTTGGGGAATAATTTTTGTGACAGATGCTATTTGTTTTGTTTTTAAATAATTGTTCATAGTGTTGCTTTAGGATTGGCTGATGTCAGGCGTAGATTGTAGGTAGGTTCCTGATAGGGAATCCAGATTACTGGAGTTTGATTTGAATTTGTAAGGTGTTGATCGTTTTTTTGTATCTGAGATTGTGGCTCAACACTCTGCCTGGTTTATGATTATGTTGCACATATGGCACTTTGTAGTTACTGCCAGAGGTAATAGTTCTCACTGTCAGCTCTTGTATTTTCTTCATTAAATTTTGATGCTGTCCAGTTCTGCTGGGGAGCTCTTTCAAGGCTGTGGTTCTGGATTGTTGTAAGTTAAGATAATAAATGTTTTGCATTACTATGCCGGAACTATTACTGGCCCAGATATGTACTTGAATATGGTCCAGTAACAACTCATTGGAGCCATGCTTGCTGCAAACTAAAAGCTCAGTCTGATACTCAGGCTTCTTAGCAGAAATAGTGTCTGAGTGTTACAGAGTGTAAAGGCCTGTACTTTGTCACCAAGCTGAACAAGGTATGTTGAAATCCACCATTTGAAATATGAAACAGTTTTGTATTTCCTATTTTGAAGAAAACTGGAAGAAAGCAGGGCTAGGGAAAATTGTGGCTTCTAAAAATAACATTTCTGATAGAGTGATATAAAATTAACTATTATGTTAATTTTTAACTTGCTGGCTCCTTTCCCTGCATATTTAGTCGAAATGAAAAGACTGATCTGGAGTAGTTTCCCTAGGAACTTGCTTGTGCTTGTGTGCACAGATCAGATTCAGGAACTGGAGGAAAAAGTTTGACTGGAGAAACAACATATTTAAAAGGGCTACTGCAAGAACTAGATGAGTCAAAGTGATCTAGGATGTGCTCCTATGAGTTCCCTTTTTGGAAATTGTTTGTATTGGTGCAGTACTGCTAGCCAGGTGGCTGTCTGTCTCTGATATATTCATTTCCCAAAATACCTCCTTTTTTTTTTTTTTTTTTTTCTTTTATGGACAATATCAGAGCAAGTAGTGAAGAGGAAGCTAGAATGCCTTGTATGGAGCAGTTGAGAGCTATTGATTCATTGTGATTCTCTTACCATTGTGACTTGACTTCTTGTCTCATCACATCGATGTGGAAGAATTGGAACGATTGTGGGTGGGATAAGAACTCCTGTGAGAGTATAAATGCGACCATTTTTTGCAACAATATCTGTTTCTTCTATTTCTTTTCCACTCACCAAGACCTGTCCCTATGAAACAATAATTTATTATTAATAACAAATTATCAGAAATTGAGAAGCTATGAAAATTTTAGTCTCAAGAATTTCTAGCTATACTTCTTTAGTTGTCTGTCTATTTTTTGTTATGCATATGCAAGAAGAATGCATATGTTGTACATTTTCTTGAATATTGGTCTACAACAGCAGTATCTAAAGTTTTCCTGTTAATTCACACTATTAGCATGTGGAACTGATGACTGAAAGACTGGCCAAAACAGGAATACTAGTGATGACTTCAGGCTCTGATTCCAGTGGGCATCAGCATGTATTGGTTCTCCCTCTGACAAAGGCGGGGAAAAGCGAAAGAGAATCTGTGATCTATCTAAATCCACAGGAGGAAAAAAGACAAAGTATTCTTTCTGCATTTACTTATGCAACTGCTCTGCCTTTACAAGAATCTTCATAGATGCATCTCTTCTCTAGAATATTCAGATTTGGCTAAAATATGCAAAGAAGAGAGTTCAGCATATCAGATAAGTTTGTCTTAGCAAAAGTACTGACAAATTAATACCTTTAAAAAAGCGTTCACCAGGTTCATCAGGATCAGAGACTATAACATTAAAGGGAATGAAAGGATATCTATGTCTGTTTGCTGAGAAGTGATTAAAAGAACCAAAAAATATAACAATGATTTAAAATAAATTTTAGAGGTTTTTTTGTTCTGGTGTTTTTGTTTTGTTGTTTTCTTTTAAACTAGGCAGAGCATAAATGAGGATCATTCCTGGATTGGGGCTGATCATAAGAAAAAAGAAACTGCAAGCTCTCTTTATATACCGGTCATTTGCTCTGCATCCTTTATAATATTGATTTCTAGCAGTTGGTGGGAATGGCAAGCTGAAAATTTCTGCCTCATAGCAAGAAATTCCTCTGCTAATGTCCCCCCTCCTCCCTTTTTTTTTTTTTTAATTCCCCATGCATGCAAACAGTTGCCTAGAAGAGCGATCTGCTCACAGGTGGAAGCTGCCTTTGACTTACAGTGCTGGTCCTGTTAAAGTAAATGAACTGCTTCGCCATGCTTCTGATGTGCTCTATTGAGACGAGGCTGGCAACCTCTAGCTGAAATGAATATAAATTGATTGAAAGAAATTTAATATCATTATTCTTTTCAAATCCAGAAGAATTTCACAACAAAGACCACCTCTCTCTTTAGGGTGAGCAAATGACCCTATTAGCCATGTGGACAGCCTTGCATTGACTAGCCTGCTTGTGTGACAAAGAGTGATTAAATTTTGACTGAGCTAGCTGGTTGCTGTATGTGAAGTGCTTGTTGCCCAAAAGGATATTATTTTTTCTCCTAATTATAGCAACCAGTCTAAGCAAAGTTACCTCCTCTCCCTAAAAATAGCTTTGTTTGCATCCTTAGAACATTGTGGGAACAGAGGTGCTGATATCCCACGAAGGGACAAATGGATCTCATGCATCTGCTGCCTGTGCTCCTGTTTGGTGCCAGGAGTGACCTCTGCCTTGGATGCTGCAAGTGGGTCCTTGCACTAACAATACAAGCATTTCCTTCTGGCCCCACAGCAGGGTCTGGGTTAGGGATGATCTTCAGTCTCCTCTAGCCTTAGTTGCTGGTGTTGTTGCTGGCTTCCAGGGGACTTACTTAGAGGATGACAAAACCACGTGTCTCTGATAAACAGAAGACTAATCTCAGCAGAATAGCTTCAGAGGGAAATTTGGTTTCATTAGCAACAAGTACTTTTCCTGATACCTGTCTGGCAGCTCTGCCAAGCTGACAGTAGCCCCTGACAGTGGTTCTTGCTCTGTAGAAGGCTAAGGTAGTGGGTCTCAGTTTCAGGTTGACTATATATATATATACTTTTTCCCACTTGGGCTAAGTTGCCATCACCAAAAAGTGTATTTTAAAGTGGAAATGGTTAGTTCAATGTAACACATTATTGTGACAACGCAGTTTTAATTTTAATTCAAGAACTACCCCATGCCTCCTAGCAGAGTTGTGTTCTCTGTTAGGGACCTTTATATGACTAATTTTAGTAAAGGCAAAGGCATAGCAGTCCTTTGCAGCCTTGCTGTTAAGCACCAAGTGGAGGTTGTTCTTGGAAAACCTCTGCCTTCAGAATGGCAAAGGATTTGAAAATGCTCTTACACTCTGGGTCAGTAAAGCAGCTGCACTCACCTCAGTATTGGAGACAATGTGGTATCGGACAAGTTCCAGCAGCTTCCATGAACCCTGTCAAACCAGAAAAGGAAGCTGTTTCAGAACAAGTCACACATACCCAACCTGGCCTGTTGAGAGGACATGGAGATGAGAACAGTGTCACTGGCTGGTGCACCAGAAACCTCTGAGTCAGTGGTGGTGCTCAGCTTGTGGCATATGCCCTGCCATTCCACGCCCTCACCCCTACATCACCTTTTATTTTGTCATGGGCCTTTCACAATTTGTGTGTTGGGAGAGGCAGGAGGTGTCCAGAGGGCTCGATCCCAATATCCACCTCCCGAGATCTCACCAGCAGTCTTCTAGGCAATGAGGCCCTTGTGGCATCTGCTCCCCTTCACTGTTCCCACCAAGAGAGACAGCCTTCCAGGAGAGGGTTTGTGGCTCTGCCACGTGGCTGTCTGGGCAAGAGAAGGGGAGTGGCAACTTGGTGTGGGGGATTGTTGTTGCCCTTTATGAGGAGAGACCCCAAATCCTGTTCCTCTCTAGGTGTTGTCTTGATCTTTAGTAGTTAGAAATAGCTTAAGCCTTGATTGTAGGAGCTTAGCTTAGATGAACACTGGACAATGTATGTATACATTGGCTATATATCTATGTATATATCTACTATCTGAGAAAGATTTGTTATGTAAAGATATACCTCTGCAGAAAGCAGGTAATCCAGAACCTCAGCTTTCATATTACTCAAAGCCTCGTTACTTGGAACAAAGACTGTGTAAGGCCTGTTGTCCTGCTGTAAATCCATTCCCAGGCCAGTTTTCTGTTTTTGTTTAAAAAGAAAAGTGAAATTACTTATTAATATTAAAGAACACCTGAAAATAACTTTATGGAATCGCTTTTCTGTCTCCTTACCTCTATCAAAGATGTAAATTGGCTGTATCTTCCATTACCTTGAAGTACTGACATTATGGTTTCCTGAAATAAGATGAAACTAAGATTTATTTTAGTTTGGAACATGAAATAAATACTAATTCAAATCAGACACTTTTGGAATTACTGTATGAGTTTCTGTTATTACAGATTGGATAAATTTAGGCTGCCTTATTGTTTGGGTGGCTTGGTGGTGTCTGGAAATGTCTGAGAAGGTAGCTCTCTTATCCTAGTGCTATACTGGCTTAGAGTTAAGGTTTGTCATTGTCCTGAAATACTGTGCAGTCACAGAACGTGCAAATAGTGTGTGTATGGGGAAAGTGTTATTTTCTCTTCATTCCCAATGAGAAAGGGCAGAGGAAAAAAAATATTTGCAGAAACACCATATGAAGAAGTGAACTCTCAAGGAATTATGCTAAGCAGGGTACCAAAAAGTCCAAGGCATCCAAAATTCTCAGTTTTTATAATATTAGCCCTTTGAGGGGAGGAAACTGTTGCTTTGAATACAGCTCTTGCCTGCTACCTGTCCAGATCTTCCTCCTTGTAGTATGTTGCTCTGGAATTCAGTGAGATGTACTGATTGTGACTGTCAATTTCCCAAGGAACCACTCAAATGCAGTGAGTACAACCAAATCCTCCGTGGACCAGCAGAAGAGTGAATGTCTGTTTGCTGTGGAAACTGTGTCATTACCTTTCATTTTGAATGTTGCTTCTCTGAGTTGACACACAATGGCTCAGCAGAGTTTGTCTAGCTGCTGTGAATCATCCTCCTTTGCACTAATTAATGTAAAATTATTTTAAAAGAAAGTCTGATGTTGCATGTATATAGTTTATGGCTCACCTCTTTGCTGCTTTCAAATGTTGGCCCCACGTTGTCCATGGCTTTGTCAATAATGTGCAAAATCCCATTGGAAGCAATAATATTTCCCTGCAAAAGTTTTCCTTTCCTCCTTCCTCCTTGGATTCTAATTCTTAATTGGTTATCCTGAAAGAAGCCAGGCAATAGATGGTGAGTTCTTTTATTATGGAGTGACAACGGAGTAAGAATGCATGCTGTATAAAGTCACCACCCCCTTCCATCGCTAACACCTGGGCTGTTTACATCCAGGGAGGCTAAAGTTTGCTTCCAATGCTTGTCAAGGAAATGGAAAAAATTCCTTTGACTTTGGATCAGGACCATGTTATTTTGTTCTAGGACAGCAAAGTTCAGAAGAGAAGCAGGGCCAGACCCTGTGGGAAGAGCAATGTACCTAAAAGGGCTCTTATGACTGCTAGCAATAAAAATCGTCAGGAAATGTTCTAAAATGTGATTGTAGAGAAAAGGTCAGCTTCTGTAATCTTAACAGACTACAACCCATTTCCTTATATTCTATGTATATTTAAAACAACAAAATGTTGCTGATTCTGCACTGTACTGAAGCCTGCAGGAAACTGACAAGTCTCAGACAGCAATGATATTTTCCCCTTGCAAATGGAGTGCGTACTTATTAAAGAAATATCATAGTATCCTTTTTCTCAGATGCCACTGATCTACTACAACACATGAGAAGTACTTGATTTCAGCCTTCACATAGGCCTAAGTCCTTAAAAGACATTTAATGGGCCAAGAACAATAATTCTGGGTTATAAAATCTACCATATCAGCTGTAGAGAACAAATTTTTTTAAACTGTAGGATCACACTGCCCTGATGCTTGACATCAAATAAGCTGGGCTAGTGACGAGCTTCACTCAATATTTTTTGTGATAAATTGCCACGTATATTTTACTTATGCTGAAGACTTCTATTTGCTGCATCACTCAAAGGATGCTGATGATCAGTGAGATCTGCAGTGCAGCCGGTGCTTGCTCTGTGTGAGCAGTACACACAGGTTTCCAGCATAAGATACTTCACCTAGGGTCTCTTAATGCTCCCCCTCTCCCCAGCTCCATTGGTTGTGTCTAAAGTTTTAAGATGACTTTGTTTTAGCAAATATTTTAGGGCAGTCTCTTAGACAACTATGTCACCCTGTGGTGATGCATCTTAAAGGTAATTTTTGTGGGAACAGATTTTAGTGGGAACTTTAATGCTGATGAGGTTCCAAGTTTCACTTGAACCCCTTGTAATGTGTGGCCACAGCTGTGGTTTTTCATAATCCAGCAGCTATCCACAACCTAATGTCTTGCTGCAGAAGCACCTTTCATACTCTTCATTGAGTGGACAGACAGTATTATTCTTGCTGAGGTAGGCTGGAAGTCCACCTACCTTTTCTCCCTTTGATATCTCTCCTGACTTGCCGGTCAAAGTATATATTACATTAGTATTATTCAAGCTACTGGTATTCAACTGACCAGCAATTATATGGAGTTTCACGAAGTATTGTGCTTTCTGTTTATTGTTCAGAAGATCCTTTATCTAGAAGAGCAGAAGAGCAGAGATTTATTTCAATGCGGGATTCATCTAAAAATAATCTCATGCTGAATGCTTTCTTTTCCCTCCAGCTGTTACATTCTGAAATGATATATTTTCTTCTGAAGTGAGGTGATAGGGTCTGATCAAATGGAGGCCTTTCTTGGTTTCAGTTCAGGTTGTATTATACCCTTATGCCCATGCATGAGCAGTAAGTGCCTCCAGGGCACAGATCCTGCCTTCAGGGGAAGGTGCCATTTACATATCAGGTCACTTCTTTTTTTTAAACTAAAACCATTATTTTAAAATTAACCTTTACATAAAAGGTGACCCATAGGCCTCCCTGCTGGAAATTTAGGTCTTAATTCAGATCCTTTCTCAACCAAGTGAAAAAACCTTGAGCATAGCCATGTAGGGCAATCCAAAATTTACTTGAAGCGTGACTGTATTCTAGCCTGACTTGCCAAATTATTTTGTTTGCCTTTACAGTAGGAAAAAGTAAATATCTCTCCCCTAGATTTAAATGTACCCAGAAGTGTACTAGAGCAAAAAGTTATTCTGAATCTGCTGCATTGAAACACTTTTAACACAGATGAGATTTCTGGAGGAACTCAAGCCTTCCCCCACAGTTAGAAACCCTTTCTGTTGTTTACTTACATTTATACCTTTGAGCCCCTTGTTTGTTGGTACAAGCACAGTAAATGGTCCCAGAGTACTCAGCGGCCATTCATAGACATTTTCTTATAAGGAGAGAGGAGGGAAAAGAGAGTTTTAAACGCATATTGAAAAGCTCATTGGAGGAAGGGACTTTGTAATCAGAATAAGAAAGAACACTACTATGGTTATGAAAAGTTAATTTAAGATTCTAAAATTCAAGTTGTTGAAAGATGAGGGGCCGGTGGGATGTGAAATCCAGGTGCTGCTGTATATTTGACACAGAATGAGACACAAAACATTCAGAATGCCTCTGGCACCTCTGATTCCGTGGCATGCAGACCAGGGTGATGAACATGAAAACAACATTTCTTTGGAGATGTGTCTTTACATGAAGACAGTCTCCTGCTTTAAATCAGTTCAGTCTTCATGGGGTGAGGGTTATGTTGATGACAACCTGCTGGTAGCACAAATATCAGCAAACACATAGCCGGTAATGAAAGCTGAGGCACTGAAAGTTAATTACAGTTCATTTGCTACACCAGTGGTATTTCTATTTCCAAGATAGCAGTATAAGATTACTGATTCTGTAGCTGAAGGCGTTAAATATTTCTAATATTCAGCTCTTTTTCCAGAGGTTTAAAATCAGAACTAAAACTCTCTTTACAGTCATTATAGGTATATTGTATCAGAGAACATACTTCAAAGTATAGTGTGGACTATTCTGCTGTATATTCTTGGGTTTTGAAAGACATTAATGTGGAGTGAATGTATTGTAAAACAACCCGTGCAGTTAATTAGTAATCTTTGTTGCTGCTGGCTAGTAAATAAAACGGCACTTTTATATTGAAAACTTAAACAACATAAAATCTGGATTGTTGTTAGCAAGTGGCGGCACCTAGCATGTCAGGCACTTTTCAGACACATAAGAAGAAACACATAGAGAAACTGCAATTTAGTTCTCAGTGCTGAGGCAGTGGATTTTGGCCTTCAGTACTGAACATGAAGGTCACTGCTAAGCTTTGTCCTGGGTTCTTACTCTATTCTGGTCAGGAATTCAGGATCTTTAATTGCTGGGTTCAGCGAAAAGGAGTGAAAAGGAGTGAGTAAATCGTTTTAAACAGGAGAAATTTTTTCATACTTACAAATTTAACTTGAAGATCAGGCTCACTTCTAGCAGTGTTTGTTCATAGCTCACATTTGTGGCCATGCAACAGAAGATGAACAGTTATGCTGTTCTCTTCATGATGTGGCTGCAATAACTGGGAAAGGCTGGAAGCTGTGAGCCCTGACAGGGTATCCACCTCACCTTGGCAGATAATTTGAAAACCTGGAGAACCCCCTAGATGTGGCCGAGGTACTCTGTTGGGGGGTTCTGAGGGTGATGGAGACCATGGATGGGATCAATCTCTTTTCTTTGCCTCTCTCCACTTTCCTGGAGAAAGCAATGCCGCTGCTTATGGCTGGGGACTGGAAAAAAGGGACACAGCTGGGAATCCTGATTTTTTCATGGACTTCTGTGCATCATTCTAGATCAAATCTCAATAATCCAAATCAATGGGGGCAGGGAGGGAGAGAAATTGGGATGATCCCATTTATCCCACTATGGGGCAAAACCCACAGGTGATATCAAAGGATGTGTCAGAGGTTGTAGGAACATGTTTGGAACTTCTGCTTGGAAATTCTTGCGGATTGCATGGCATGGTGAGCAAAAGCAACTAAAGGTGGTCAGAGGGAATCTGTGGTGAGTAGTGTGTGCTGCATCATGCTGTTAGAGGCACCTTCCTGCAGCCGAGAGTGATGGGGGAAGACAGGGCAAGATCAACCCACCCAGCAGGAGCTGACTCTGCTTGCATGTGGTCACTTACCCATGAGCAATATGGCAGATGTCAGCTTGTCTTGCCACCGTCCTCCCGCTTCAGTATTAAGGTCCTGGAGATGCTCCATGATGTTTCCATAACACACAAACCCATTACCCACGAAGCCCTTCTGACATGTACACCTGTAAAGGGATCATCATTTTAGCTGTGGGATGATGCCTTTGATGTTAGTGAGGCTCTGTATAAACCTACTCCAAAGCTTACTTAATTGTTTCTCTGAAGTCATTTTCAGGAAGCACCAATGTGTTTTAGTTTAACCCTTGCTTCTGTGTGCTGTAAAGTATGTCAAAGTGTAGGACAGCCTGGTGGCTGCTTGCCTGATGTGATGTC
This sequence comes from Coracias cyanogaster, assembly GCA_033124195.1. NCBI lineage: Eukaryota > Metazoa > Chordata > Aves > Coraciiformes > Coraciidae > Coracias > Coracias cyanogaster. Next base: position 27,864 of record JAVSBS010006974.1, on the reverse strand, counting down.
CTTCTCTCAGCTGGGCCAGGAGGCCTCTTTGAATGGGGGCTATGTGAAACCCTCGGCTGCAGTGCAGCCTCTAGTCCCCAAACGTGGTTGCTGGAGCCCAGAAAGCTACTGAACCTGTCTGCGTGTGGGCAAGGAAAAGCTACAGCACAAATGTAGGGGTGCCACCTCTGCGATAGGGAGGCGGTTCTGTGAAGCCTCCACTTGCTATGTGGGACTCAGCAGGCTTAAAGTAGTCATGTATGAAGTAGGTGATGGCAGATCGTAAATCTTTGTGATGGCTGTATGGAACCGGTAGGAAAAGGCAGGCAGGGGTGCCAGCCCTTTCAACAAAGCAAAGCGGTTACCCTGCACTTCAAGTAATGTGACCATTTTGGGCAATGGTACTTGTACTTTAACATTCTCTTTTTTTGCTGAAGTATGAAATCTCGTGCTTTTTCAGATACATGTTTTATGCTGCTGCAGTCTCTGCACTGAAAATAGCACCTCATCTGTAACACCCTGGCTGTCCTATGAGGACTCCAACCTGTGAGAGGTGTCAGTGAGGTATGGTTGACTCTGTCCTAAGTATGTCCAAAGCAGGCTCAGGCTGTGGTGCCCATGAAAGTGACAGGCAATGCCTTGAGGTGGCCTCAATGTCCTTACTGCCTTAGGATGGGTTGTGTTTGAAGTAGCATGATGCAGCTATGGCTAAATCTAAAGGAAACCAATGGAAGAATAAGGGTCAGTCTGACATTTTCTGTCCTATGAGGAAAACTAAATCTTATGGCCATGGAGGACCTTGGCATGGCAAGAGACCTGGTGAAAAAATTTTTGGTTGTCAATGTGATTGACATGTGCTTGTTATTAGGTGCTGATGGGTACAAATGGTGGTGCATTTCAAAGAGCAACAAGGACTTGAGTATGACTTGACCTTGTGTCAGCCTCTCACCAGGAGAGGTGGTTAATACTTTCTAAACCATCTGGACTCTCTAAGCATGCCTCAATATGAGGCACCACAAGTGCCTGATGGTTTTGCTGATCTCAGCTCTTTCTGTTGCAGTCTTCCGAAAATCAGGCCCTGCTTATGTGCTCCTGGGAGGCTGGCTGGAGGTGTCAGCTCAGTCATTGACTTGTCTTCAGTGCTAAAATTAAAGCAAGCACTTGTCAACATGTAGCCTACACGGAAAGAAACCCTAACTATATTTAGGAGGTTAAACAACTATATGGTATGTGTTGTCAAACATTGGCTTTTTGATAGGGCCGTTTCTTATTAAGTCTCCAGGATGTTCAGTATTTGTATAAGCCCTATCCATAATGATTCATCTCTCTGGACATTTTTTTAGAGACTTCATTAGAGAAGGAATGTTACCCCACGCAAACAAAAGATATTCCTTATATAAGTAATGACCTAATCATTTGCTGTTTGTCACAAACACACATCTGCCACTCACACCACACAGTAGTATCAACATGATGCTAAATCCTCTCTCTCCCACATATGATCTCTACAGCGGTGGTTTCTCTGATGATACCAATATTATTTGAAAATCCTCACTGTCCTTGCAGTCTGAGAGGCTGCATATAGACTCAGAAGGGTGCTGGGATTTTGGCCAAGAGGCTCAAGCTTTGACTCCTTCTGGTCTTGGGTAAAAATAGCAGTCTAAAACCATCTTAAATTTTTAGGGTGTGATTCTGTTGGTGAGCCCTCTTCTTTTTATGGGGATTTCTTGAGCAGAGGGCTTGGCTGTGGAGCATGGATGAAGGGTTTAGGGCTGGGAGAGAGGAGCAGCTCCTCCTTGCGAGTTGACATCTTTCTTCTGATGGAGTAATTATTGCTGTATACATGTACATAGATCCTTTCACTTCTGAGCAGAGAATAAAGAAACTGAACCTTCAAAGGAGCCAAGAAATAGTTTATATGAAAAAAGAAACTACCCTTGAAATGTTGCACCAATGAAATCAACACTTTAAAATAAACCTCTCCTCTCTTTTTCATCAAATGGTTGTAAAGAAGAATATGGTTAAACATAATAATTGCTTTAGCTATTATTTCCAAGGGCACAGTGAACAGCAGAAATACCTACACAGTTTAAGACTTGTTTTCTGAGACAATATTTCTTATAACTGAGTGGGAATCCAGTAACATGGTTTGAATTTAACTAACAGTGGAAAGTTTTTAGCAATTGCATACTAATGCCTATTGCATGGGATTAAATCCTTCAACCTATCTGTTCCCTCACCCCTTTTGATGGAGTAATTTACTCCGTGCTAGGCTTGGAAAGGACCGGCTGGGTGACTGGCTATATCAGCTTTGTCTTAGCTTTGTCTGGAGGATCTGGTTTGCAACTCATAGTGCATATGGCTTTATAGGTTTTCCTTTTAATGCACTGCATACTGTACAGACTGGGTGCCTCTAAAGAGGAACAGCTTTACAATAAACTCAGCTGGACTATTTAAACTTAGTAGTTTGATGTTTTCATGATGTGCTGCATGGGCAGTATAGGCAGGACTGAAAAAAATGGGAGCTGTCACTGCTTTAGCTTACTCAGAAGGGGAAAGGATTGTATCTCCCTGGAAAAGGGAAGCTCAGCTTTTGGTCTCTATTTTACTGAAACCCATATAGTAGAGTTTTAGTTTATGAAGCTGCTAATTTTTACATTGAATACATGGCCGAAGCAAAAATAAGAGTGGGATTAAAAAGGCAAATTAGCTGAGAGAAGCCAAGTCCTGCTTGGAAACTGGAGAGGTTATAGTCCAATATACAGTGTAATTCTGCACCGGTTGAAGATTCATAGCTTCTGGGCAAGGCTGAACATAATTACTGTGCTGAAGCAATGCCATAGAAATTGTCAGCAACCACTCAAGAAAGATCTATATGGCAAGAGAAAACAGAGACAATCTTGATTTTTCCAAGGGGTTGTTATGTTCACAAACTAAACATTTGTCTTCTCTTACACAGACAAAGATATAGAAATCTATTCCTATACAAATAATTTGACTCTGCAGAAAATAAAAGTGACTCTATGTGGGGGAAGCTAAAAGCACAATTGCATCTTTAATAAAAACAAAACCAAAAACAAAAGAAAGGAAGCAATGAAGCAGCTTTGTGTTTTAGAAGAAGTAAAAATACCCTACCAAAACAAGCCCTACTAAATACATTTAAAATCTGGGATGCAGCCAAAATAGCATCTGTCACTTATGAGAAACAATTTACTGTGCCCAGATTTACCAATAATTTTTTTTTACGAAGTTCCTCTTTCATAAATGGATTTTTCTTAGTTGGAGACTGTTCAGTATAGTTCCAAATTTTTGCCAAGAATTGATTTTAGTTTGATTTTAATCCAATTCCTTTCTTCTCTATTTCTTTTTGCCATTGAAGTTCCCTGAATGAAAAATGCACAAAGCATTTACATCATTTTAACCTCCTCCCCTCATAAAATTTTAATTTTCCTATTCTAAAATTCTCAGAACTTCTTCAGCTGTTGAAAATTGAGTTGCAACAGTGAAACAGTGACAAATTAGGTCCTGATTTATGTGATGTGGAATTATATTTTAATTTTCAACTAATGTTGTGTAGTATAGTAGTAAATATAGAGTAAATAAACATATACTAAGTGCAGTTTGAGTAGTTTCATACACTGTAGAAATGAACTAGGGAGGGGATATTCTAAATAAACTTGTTTGAAATGCATAATAGCCTGAACAAAAGTGATGTTGATATTGCACGGTAAGAGAAAGTTACATGATGAAGCAAGAACTGGCAATAAGAATACTCTCCCAAGTGAATGCTTTCTGTCGATATAGATCTATATGATAATTCATTTGTTCCCAACCTACAACTAATGGCCTGTCTTGTCTTTCACAGTCAAAACTCTCAGCTCCTGAAAACTAACACTTCAGGGGCATCTCTTTAAACCGTGTACTAGCCATCACTGTGCTACAGAAACATGTAATCCAAATTGTTTGGTTTAAGGTAGCTTTGTTTAGTGTTAAAACTGACTTTCCTCCTAATATCTGTGTAGTAAATTTGTGTACAGGAGAACAAACTCTGCCAGAAGTTCTGTGGTTTCCCACATGCTTGTCTCAAGGCTTTGAGGAATCTGCTGAGATTGGTGTTGCTTTCACAGCATGGGGGTCAGATTCCCTAGTAACAGTATATTAAAAAGAGCCAGAGATCCAGCACTGTCCCACGATAACTAATGCTGATTAATTTTTAGCATGCTGCCTGGCATGTTTCTGGCCCACACCAAGTAGCTTTTTTCCAGGCAGTGCCCAGCCACAGCTGAAGGGATAGAGTGTGCCAGGGACCTCTGCCAACAGGCAGTTACTCTGTTTGGGAAGAAGAGGAGACTTTAGCTATGAGCCAGACCATGCTGCTTGTCCTAAGATACAGAAAAGAGATCTTGGTCCTTTTTATTTACTAGTGTAGAAATGACCTCTAAGTGCTGTAAAAATAAAACTTAGTAAGTGTTAACAATTGAATGGATGAAATCAAACACTATGTTAGTTGGTTGACCATAACTCCATTAAATCCTGTAGTTTGTCCTTGATTAAAAACCCATTAATGATAACTTCAGGAGATGTTCATCCACTGGATTTGTTTTAGTAGCCTGTTTACTACGGGGAGGAAGGAAAAACTGGGTGAAAGCTTTAATAACCAAAAAGACTCACGTAATCTGTCCTGGTGCAACCATTGAGCATTTAGCTTTTTTATGGCAGGTGTTGTTTGTTTCACAGATGTCGGTCATGCTGCATCCTTTCTCAGGTACAAAGTTTGCATAATGCTCCTTGCATTCACAATGAGACTAAATCAGAAGGATGGGAGAGAGGAGAGAAAAATTAGACATGAACAAATTGTGGATTTCAACATTCTTTCTGGAACTAGGGTCTACAGACAGTGAGCTTCCAAAGCGTTAATCATCTGGTGACTTCAGATGCAAGTATAAAGCTTATCCATATTTATAAAACTCAGTTTTATCTGCTCCAGAAAACTAGTGACTCTCGCACAAATTTTGTTCAGACAAAGCCCTTTAGATTACCTTCTGTGACTAGAGAACATTTAAAATCTGTGGGGGTAGGTCAGATTTTTTACTGCTGTTCCCACAGCCCTCTTTCTCCCAAAATGAGTGCCAATGCTTATTTTTAACAAGTGAGGCGTACCAGCACTTATATAAACGTGAACTGCAGGACAACGGTGGATGACTGACTCCCTTTTTGCCTCTTCAGGCAACCCAGGCAAAACAGGCACAATCTTCTGAAGTCTCACTTTCTTGGTGGCAGGACTTTTACACACGGAACCCTGAGCCAGTTCCCAACAGCATGAGTAATATGCAGCCTTTTAATGGTACCTTTCATTGGCAGTCCTCAAAGACTCAGGTTACTTCTTTCCTAAGTACATTCACTATAGGCATTTATCCGTGGTACCTGTGTAGGAAACCTACTAGTCCCACAAGCCCTCTGTGCTCAGAGAGAGAAAATTGATGGAGCTTGATTTCAGAGCCTTTATTTTGGGAAGGCAAATTTGAGCCAAAATTTTCTAGGAAAAAGAACACTATTGCCATTCCCATTTTTGAAGGGGAACTACCTCATGAATGCATAGAGAGGTAAAGAGACTTAGTCCTTGTCACTAACAGGGCTTATGCCAAAACTAGGCGTAGAGCTTGGCCTTCCTGAGGCCTGTTCCCATATCCTCATGACTTCTTTTGGAAAGAAAGCATTATTCCTTCCTAGGTAGTTGACATAGGAAATGTCTCGGGCACCCATTCACCACTAACCTTTCCTGGACCATCATATATGCAAATGGTAGACTCTGCAGGGCAATTCCCATATGCTGCTTGGCAAGGGTCTATAGGTAAGCAGACTTGACCGTCTCCTCTGTAGCCTTCTTGACAGGTACATTTATGCTGATTTGGTCCAAGGTAAATGCAGTCAGCATTAGGATTGCAGACCTTTTTGGAGCATGGGTTGATTGCTTGTGAAAAAAAGTAGTAAATAAATTATTCCCCACAGTTCTGGAAGAAGATGAGGATTTGACAGAGCACCTCCGTGCCAAACAAAGCCCGCATAGACTAAACTTCTCATAACAGCCAAGTCTGAAGTATTGTGGCGACATGAAGACAGAAGGGAGGAATGTGTTTATACTAACATAGCAACCAACTGTTTGCTTTTGAAAAGAAATGATCTCTTAACTTGGCAAATTGAGTTATAAACAGATTAAAACATGTAATGTGCTCATTAAAATATCACAACTATTTCCTTGTTCTCTGGTGGATTTTAACTAGAGAAGGTCAGGTAGGTGATATGAGGTCTGTACAAGCTTTAAGCTCATGTTAGATCAGTTGGAAAATATTACTCAATACAATAGACCTTTGTTGTTTTGTTTCCGGTAATTAAACTATATAATGTAATCCATTCAGCTATATGGAAAACTGGCCAGCAAGTACTTTAGCTGAGTCTTCCATACTGCTGTAGTTTCAGGACTGGACTGTAAGCTCATTAGTTATTTCATGAGCTTGTTTGTTTTTTTTTTTTTTTTGAGGCAATGGCAATGTTTGTTCTTGTTCAAAATGCAGCACTGCTTGGAGAGCATCTTCTCACATCTTCATGTCCAACTTAGAATATAGTCACATTATAGATAGACACATTATAGATAGAAGGTGGCAGACCTTGGACCTACCTGTCTTGCTTTCTGCTCCTCCCTTTCTTCACCCCTCCTTCTCCCTTTCTTCCTCCTCAGCTGGGACTGAGAGAGGTGGCAATGCTCAGCTGTGCTCTTTCAAGCCTGCTCTTCTATTCCAATGTGAAATCATGCACACACATGTATTCACACGCTCAAATCAACCATAAGCAATGCCCCCTACAAGCTGAGTCTAGGGCAGCCAGCGCTATCCTCACTTACATCCTTAGCTGCACTGGAGCTGCTTTGTCCTCTGGTTCCCAGACACACTAATACAAAAGACACTAGCTTAAGCCACAAGTGACCCCAGTATCTAAAGGTACAGGGACAGAGGACCAATGTCCACGCAGGCTGTGTTGATACAAACCCCAAGAGAGGTAGGGATACTAGCATCCTCTTTCTCTATTGGTTGCTGCAATTTCTTTGTGTCTTGTCTATGCTGCCTACTAGAAGAACCTCAAATTCCCTGAGGAGTTACTTTCTGATGTCTTGCTCTTGGATGATGTTTAGGCCTATTCAGAGAGGATGACAACATAGTTAGGACCAAGAGGATTGAACGTAAATATTCCCAGACAGGATAAGAAGTATTTCATTTGTGGCCTGATCCACGCCAACATTTACTAAATAGCTCTTCCAGCATGAGAGACACCATTCTCTTCATTGCAATTGGTCTAGAAGGAAGAGCTGGTGCTGTAAGGCATAATGTAAGCAGAGGAAAGAAAATCTGCACTCTTGTTATACAATTAATTTGAGCATTCTATGGCAAGTTTGAGGAGTCTATAAAGACAACTTTAAGGTAAAATTTTACCTCTAGCTGAGATAATAGTAGCTTTGTTTAAGAAAAAATAGAAAAGCTAAAATGAGCTTTACTTATCTGTAGAGTTTAAGCTGAGTCACCACATGATGGATATTCAATAACTAGAAGCCCTTGGTTGCTGTTTATTTTTATGGAAGCAAACTATAAGGTTGAACTTCAGCAAGTAGAGGGGCATTATAGAAGTGGATTTTAAGTACTGATGACCCAGTATCCACACTGTGTGTTTCGAGTGGTTGTACTAGATTTTGTCTGGTTGCATGGACTGAAGCTTGTTGGCAACTGGATTGATGTGCTTCTGAAGCACAATTTAGGGTTTAGTTTCATCCTGAAGGAATCTAGTTTGTGCACATGAGACTGCTTTGGGATATGAACCCAAGAACAATTGGATGTTGAGATTGGGCTCAAAACTGTACTCAATATCTAAAATATAATACCAATTTGTATATACAAAGAACTTGTTGGACATGAAAACTACTCACGTTCACATTGTGTACCATCCCCGTGGTAGTTGGGTAGACACGTGCATTGCAGTTGTCTTCCATCCACACCTGAAGCAGTACATCTGGAGTTTGTAGGGCACTGCAAGGCCTCACATTCAGCTATTGCTGAGGGACAGAGGATAACAGTTAAACTGTTTTCACACTGTGCCAGGAGGCATTGTGTTCTGCGATATACTAGTTCAAAGTATGCCTTGTCTAGGGACCATCAATCCCATTGCTGTCATCATTCTTCTGGCAACTGAAGTGGTGATGATGGTTATGGAAGCTCACACACAGGCTTGGTGTATGTTTGGTTGCTCTAGTGTGACTAACCTGAGACTAGTTTTACATTCATCCTTACTAATTCTAATTCAGAATTTTTTAATATATCTCATATAGAAAACAATCTACTTACGCTGATCGCACCTGAGCCCTTTATATCCAGACAAACAAGTGCATCTTCCATCCCCTGTAATCCCACTGTCACATACTCCATGAACGCAGTCGCAAACTATATGGAGAGATGGATTAACTTTACTGAATAAAAATGGTGTTTGGAAAGACATCGTTAATTGTTACTCGTAGCAAATAGTGTCCTGGTGAACAGTTTGGACAAACCAAGCTTTGACCTGAGTTCCTGAATTTATAGGCTTCCATTATGAGAAGATCAATATTCACAATTGCATACATCAGTAAATAACATACTGATTTTCGCAGGCTGCTAACACATGCTATAAACACCAAACTGGCTAGTTGCTAATACCATAAAACTTGTAAAATTTGACATACAGTCTGGAGCCGAAGTTGAATCTAATGCATAACATAGACCATTTTTATAACTTTTAACACATTGTTCATTTTTGCTTCAATTCTATTTGTCTCTTTCAAACACCTTCAGAAGAGATGTGTTTTGTGACACTTTTCTCCCCCTAGACAGAATTTATTTAGTTAAAAGCATAATTAATCACTGTGTAGATTTCAGGCTTTTTTTCTGGTCCCGTTCCTATATTCTGTCATTTCTGGTTCTAAACCTTGTGACAATAGGAGGACAAGATGCCATATTCAGAGTCTAGGCAACTATGAGACCCTTTTATAAGTGTTTTTTGAAGCCTTAAGCACACTTAAAAAGCTTTATAGTCATAACAATTTCAATTATGGTAATGATGCTTTTTAAAAAGGCCCTTTACAGTTACACTTGGAAAAGCCCTTAAGATGTAGAGTTGTATTGCTGGCTCTGTGTCAAAGCTGTAGTGAGATAATGTATCCTCTTCCCTTTCCTGTATTCATGCAAATCACCTACACTAAATAATTAGTAACATTTAACCTATGTTAGTAGTCTTAACATAAAAACCAGGAATGTCTAAGGTATTGCTGAAAAGCAGTTAGTCACAAATGCATAGTACTTATAGGTGCTTAGAAAACTTGGAGGAACTCAAATATCTGAAAGCTGAAGTGTAAAATGTTGTTTAAATTCATATGCAGTTGAGTCCTCTGGTAGCTTCTTGGAAAATAATCACATTTACAATATTGAATTCAGTCAGGTACCCTATTTTCATGAAAATGTGGGTTGAATTACGTTTCTGTGTATCAACACTGGCATCCAGTGGACAGCTGGTGGAAAAGGGGCCTTTGAGTCAGCAGTGGTGTAGGATTAGTGTAGAAGGGGTAATGTAGATTATTTGAATTGAGGACATTCATTACTGTTTTTAGAAGTAACTTTATGTAGATCTTAAGAAAACAAAAATATTTTTACTTGGAGATAAACAACTGTTCCCCTGTAAAAGATATTTCTTAATATTATTTTTTTTCAGGCAGGTTTTTGATTTGAGTTTAATGCTCAGCAGGCATCAGGAAGGTGAAGAAAGTACTAGAAATCATTAAGAAACAGGCAAAACTGGAAAGTATTATACAAATATACACAGTTGTGATATGTATTCATTTTAAATAGTGCACATAGCTCTCAATGTTCCACTTCTCCTAAAAGAAGAATGGCCAATCAGTGAAATAATCTATGGGCCAAACACCAAAACTGGAACCAAACCCATCCTTATTCACAATTCTGACTGAATTATGGAGTTCCCTGGTGCAGAATACTGTGGAGAGCAAAAGGAAACTGGGTTCAGAGACAACGTAAATAACTTATAGGAGATGGATCTAGGAGGAGCCTTTAAAAGCTACAATTCGTATGCAATCTCTAGCTGCTTCTACTTTTCCCCTAGATATCAACTATTAGCTTCCAACATAGGATACCAGGATAGAAGGACTTTTGTCTTGATTCAAAATTTCATTTTTTGAGTCAGATATACTGATTTAAACACTACATGAGTATTTCATGCTTTAATACAGATGGTCCAGTTTGTAGATGTATTTAAAAACCATACCAAAGCACTGTTAGCCACTATAAAGAATTAATTTTGTATGTTCCAATCCAATATATTAAGTACCATAATAACCTTCTGTATTTAGATCAAAGAGATGCAAATCTGTAAGTTAGGGTGAAGAGTGGATAACTGATAATTAGCTAACAGGGAGGCATAATAGCAGGAACACACAGATTATTCTAATTCCTAATTTGTTTTACTATTGTCTATAACAAAGATATTCAAGACAAGGTTAAGATATTTTTGCAGTACTACACTGAACGTGAGTCCAGAGCTCAACCCAGGCTCACTGTGAGTGAGGAATTGAGTAGCTGTCTATTTTCTTTCCCTTCTGTGCTCCCTGAAGCAGACAGCAGCTCTTGGTGGGAAACCCTTAGACCCTCTACCCATTTCACTGTGATTACTTAGTGTCTGGATACAGATTTCACTCACCTTCTTTTCTCCTCTCCAATAGAGAAAGCTCAAACTTACCTGATGTGCAGTAAGGACCATATAAATTATCTTCAGCACATTTTTCACAGGCTGTCCCACCAAACCCTTTCTGTGAATTACAGAATGGAAATCAAAACTCAAATCTGTTTCTATACAGAGAGATATATGATTAGCAGCCTGAAAACAGCATCTTTAGCTGACAAAAGAAAATGACATGAAAGGCTCAATCAGCAAATCAGAAATGACTACGTAATCTAGCAAGAATTGTCTTTTGAATTATTTTTCCCCCTGTGCCTTTTTTAAAATATTTTTTTTAGATCTTATATTTCAAAACAGATGTTCTGAATATCAAGTTAACAATAAAGAACAGTAATCAAGCTTGATGCCCAAATTTTTCTTACAATTGTTAGGTTGTATTTCTGACTATTTCTCACTCTCTCTTTTTCACATGTACGCAGATGTGCTTCTGATATAATGGAAAGATTAACCAGTAGAGGGGAAGGTAGGAAAGATTAATTTTAGTTTGTTTGTTTTTTTTTTTTTTTTAATCTTTTTGGTGAAGCTATTAAGCACTGCCCTTTGCACTCTTAGCAAAGCAATGTTGTATTGAGAGTATTGAGAGTTCCAAGTATAAGTACTTTCTAATTACGGCAAAAAGTTGTAAGAAATAGCATACTCTAAAAAACAGATTAACTCAAAAGCACCTGTTTCAAGAAGGCAAGATGGAAGAACTTTTAATAATTTCAACCAAACATGCTCAAGTCTGTAGAAATAACAGTGTGAAGATTAGTGCAAACCAAGCAAAAGAATGAACTCCAAGCAGATAATCTCTGCTATTTCTGAAATATTTTCTGTTAATGTATTTATACGATGTAGTATATGTTATTTCTTAGCAGACTTTATATGTTTTTGTTATACTTTTTCATTTAAAAGAGAAGACCTACCTGACAAGTACATGTTCCATCACCATCTATACCCTGGGAGCAGCGTCCTCTCCTGTTGCATGGTGAAGCAGCTCCTCCCGGACAGGCTAGAAATGGAAACATCTAAGCCATCAGACAGCTCCCTCTGACCCTTATGCTTCTCGTGCACATTAGGGGTGACAGCCTTGGAGGCTGCAGGGTTTTGGGCCAGCCAGGGACTTTGAGTGAAGGCTGCTGTTTTGCAGCTGCCCGAATCTCTTCACTAGAATCTCAGCTTTAGCAGAGACCATCACACGTTCTAGTCTGGGAACTTAAGCTAGTGTCTGTAATCAAAGGATCGCACACATAGAAAAGTTTTCTTATTCTGAAATATCTTATTGATTTTTGTCCCTGCTGATTGACTTCTATCCACAGACACTCTAAACTGTTAGCTTTTTTTGATGCAATTGGAGTTTGCCTGACCACTTCTTCCATAAGTTAGTATAACTGAGTAATTGAGCATTTGCTGTTAGAATTATTTTTTATGCTAAATTAGAATTCAAATAAGCCTTTTTCTTTTCCCTGAAAATTGCATTTATGTGGAAAGCTTCTCCTTTTCCCTACCACCTACCGTAAAACCATGATATTTTATTCAGATGATCTTAGAAATTGAAATTTGTGTGTCTCATAAGCCACTTCTGTCCAATGAGCTGTGGTCACTAGTAAAGCTAGTGCCAAAGATGTGCTATGCTTTTCAGATCCCCTGGTGCTAAAACCACTATTACAGGCAGGATTATACCAGGTGAGACGGTCTGGACAAAAACCCCAGCTAGCAGGAGAGGATAAGAAACAATGACTGTATTTCCAAATCAAAATAGTTTAAATTTTGGCTGAAATATTTGAATATTCAAATTTTTACTGTGAGGTTGACTATAAGAAATGTGTATTACAGTAATTTTTAGTTAGGTTGTTCTGTCAGGTTTTCCCCATGTAGAGATATCCTTATTTTTTATAGTTCTACAAACTCTCCATGGAAATGATTTATGAACTGCCTTCCATAAGCCCTTCCTTCCCCTAACTGGAGTTCCCATTAGGAACCATAATCCTGATGCAGGTGTGGTATTTAAATATATCAAACTCTCACTGCCCTCACTGGTTCTCTGCTGTACCTTACTGGTAGATTTATTGCTTCTAAAGAGTCTCAGTTTGTTCTGTTGGGGTGGAGATGGGCAACATCTCCATGTTGCATGGGATTTATACTCCCACTGAGTAACTTAATTCTGATTTATAGTGTTTAAGTGATGCAGAAAACTTCATGAAAATGAATTTGGATAGACTGATGAGCAAATAAGTGGATGTGTAAATATATACACCTAATTTTAGTGAAGACTTTGGCTTTATACCAATCTGTTACTATTTCTTAATTTATGCCTTAATGATGAGTCTGAGGTCTGCTGGATCAGAGCAAGCTTCTTGTGAAAAGACAATAAATTTAAAGAGGAAAATTTTAGTGTAATTTATCTCACACATTTGGAAATAAAAAGATATATTAAGAATCGAGATAAAGTAACCAGAAATGAGGTAAGATAATAAATGCATATACTTTAATCTTTAAAGTGGCTTTTAGTGAATCTTGTTTTCTGGCTACCATGTAATAGCTAAATCTCATCTTTAGGACTGACACAGATGCAAGCTCTTTAATATTTGCTCTGAGCAGAAACAGTTTTACCTGCACTAATTTTTTTATTGAATATTTAAAGATAGAGAAAACTCAGAGTTTATGGTGTATTTTTTAGGAAAAGATACTTTAAAATTTCTGGCAAAACAGGTTTTTTTGCAGTTGGCATTTATTGCACTCCCCCTTATCTTCACTACCTCTTGTCACTTGTTTTTATACCACCACCAAGGGATAGCTTTATAGCTTTATCAGAAGGTTCACAAATGACCATATGGTTTTATGAGTTTGATCAGGCAGATAAATCATTTTCCCCCATCTGGCAGGGCTGCAGGAAGCAGTGCTGGGACACTGGCACAGTCATCTGCCACCATCTCAGTGCTGGGCAGAAGTGAGACCTTTACTTTTGCTGAGGATGTTTCTCAAAAGGTAGTAAGAAAGATATGCTTTTGCTTAGCTCTTATAGCTGTCAGAAGATGAAGGCCAAATCTTTATATCTAGGTCAAAAGAGCTTAAATCTATCAGCTTTTTTTGCCTCATAGAGTTTAATTCAGCAATTCCCAGGAGTTTTTTGATTACTTCATCTAACTCCCTTCAGGCTGAAGCAGTGCATAGAACTTGTAAAGATGTATTTTGGACCATATAATTTGACACTGTGTTTCAGTGTGCGCTATCATTTAAGGAAGTTAGAGTGCTATTTAAGACCTAATTTTGTCATTGCCACCAGATGCTAAATGTGAAGCAAACCCCCAGTCAGGGGTTTTTCTCTGGCCTCAGGAAGGACAGAGTTTCCTCCAAACATTTCAAGGCATACCATTTGTTCTTAGAGACATTGAGATAATGCAAAGAGCTATTTTCTTCCTCCAAATGACAGCAGGAACAATGTTAGGGCCTTGATTCTTTGCTTTCTGGGACCACCAAGTTTGTCTGAAGGAAGAGAGATCTTCCTTGCCTCTGCAGCCTCCTGCAGTGATGCAGGCAGGGCTCAGGGGCAGCGAGCTCTGCCCCTCTCTAGAAGTACTGATGCCCCTTGTATTGCCTCCCAGAGCATCCTGAAGTATGGGATGACAATCCCATGTAGCGTTGCTTTCCTCCTACCTAAAACTTGAGCTACATTTGGTGGGAAAATGATAAATCACCAAGCATGTGTTGATTCTATGATCTTCAGATGAAGACAGGAATGCATACAACATACTCAGTTATTCAGCTTTTCTATAGAAGTAGCTCTAAGTTGCGTTTTGACTATTTTGCTTGAGTAGATAAATGACTGGTGTTTAAATCACAACTTGAGCCATGCTAAAATAACTCATTTATCTATTTTGTGGACAAAAGGACTTCACAGACATTGAACCAGGCCTTGACCCTGTTAACTAAAGGAGGAAATTTTCTGTCAGGGCAGGGAAACTTCCTCTGTGGTTCTTGATGCTCACCTCAGTACTCTGAGGTTTAATGCACTTGTGGAGATGCTGAAAGACTTTTCCTGAGGAAGAGGCAGTGGGAGGAAAGGCACTCCTGATCACTCTTGCCTCAGTAATGGCCTTTAGCATTTGCTAGAGGTTCAGAAACCTTGGAGGGAAAAACTGTTTCAAGTTGAGCTGAAAAAAAGAGCCCTCCTTGCATCAGAAAGTAAAGAATTAAAGAGATTTGAAATATTTCATTTTCTATGAATTTTTCTTCTTAGGTGAAGCTTTGAATATATGTTTTGCTCCAAATCCTTTAAGTTTTGGCTGAAAATTGCTGTTTATTTCTACTCCTATAATGAGCTCTGAGGAAGAAACTTCTCATGACAATAGCTACTGAAAAGAAGAAAAATCAATACTTCTACACAAATTCTAACAAAACAGCTTACCCATGCAGTCTGGGCCCCAGTATCCCTTGCAGCACTCAGGTTGTTCAAACTCCTTCATACACTGATGCCGACAACCCGGAAAAGAAAGTGTGTGTGCTTTAATTTCTAGATAATACCTGAGGAAAAGAAGTTTTAAGACTTTCTTTAAAGTACTTAAGTGCCTCCTGCGGGGAAAAATGAAATTCTTAACCTCCTCTTCTCCTTTCAGTGTCAGACAAGAACACTTTAAATTTCATTGTATTGATCTGCCCTTTGTTCTTCATTAAATTATACATTACACATCAAGGTCTAAAAAGGTCCTTGCAGCTGTTTCTTTCGCACAGTATATTTATCTTTTTTTCCCCATTTCTCTAGCCTAAATATAACAGTTTTTTCTAAGTGTTGAAGTAGTATATTAAAAATTATCTAATATCAAAGTTCTTTAAATGCTAATTATGCTCAAAATAGTTACATTTTCCCTAAAGTACTGTTTTTCTTTTTTGTTTTTCAATTTGAAAGGCAAGATTTCAAATTTGTTTTGAGATATTTCTTCCCGCCCTTCTTCCCCCACACCTCCCCAGTCTGGCAGTTTGAAAAATGTGTTTCTGATATGATAATATACAATATGAATGATACAGAAATATAATTTATATGATAATAAATATAATATATTTATCTATCATAACAAGTAGGCAGAATAAACAAGGAAGTGTTTTTATAACACATAATTTTACCTTTTATAACATATAATGTTATAAATAACAAGCATTTTAGTGTTTTTTATATCACTCAAAAGAAAATCTGATAGGCCATTGACAGCAATGTTTATTTTCCTATTGTACCATTTACTGATTAACTTTAGGCTTGAAGTACTCTGAGTGAAGCTTGACTTCTGGAGTTGGCAAAGCCAGTGGTAAATGTTCCTTCAGAACATTGCATAGAATAGAGCATTCATAATATGAATTAACATCTTCTAATTCATGAAGAACAAAAATAACAGAGAAAAGCTCTGACAGGAGAGGTACCTGCAGTCTGGTATCCCGGTCCCATTGGTAATTTTGGTGTAACCAGCAGGGCACTGGGTATTGAAGTTTAAAGAACAAGGTACACATTCAGTTTTCATTCGAATGAGCAGCTTTTGATTACATTGCTTCTTCATCTGTAACAAGAGAAGATTAATTAAAAAGAAGGAAAATGTTCTCTGAGTTGGTTTAACTCTGCCTCCAGTAGCATTGCTGAAAAATGACAAATTTAACTCAGCTTTCTTCTCACAACCACAGGCTCTACCCTGTTCACTAGGAGCTTCCTGCTTTGGAGCTAAATGAGGTAACAGACCACATATTAAGGCATTGCAGTAGTCTTGTCTGCACAAAATATGTCCAACCACTGCAGAGTAAACCTTCTTAAGTGTCATATTTCTCCTAAGAGTCTTTATGAATAAATGCCAAGTTCAGCAGAATTAAAAGCCAGATTACCAAGACAGCATCAGTATACAGAGCTACAGAGCATCTGTTCTGAAGTTTTCTCGCAAACCCAGAGCAGGATGGAGAAAGACAAGTGCTGGCATGTGCCTTCTCCATTCAGTGGAAAAGCTAAACTTAAGGTGTGGAGGAAGTTCCTTGTGGCTTTTGCATACAGAGCACAGCACATGCCTTTGTTCCTCTCAAAAGCAGGTTTCGTTTTATCAGCACCACTGTATTGAACTAAAGGACTATGGCCGGTATTTTCAAATTGACATAGAAGAATGACGTCTAAGCTTTCCATTCCAATCTGGTAAAAGTTACAGGCCTGATCCAGCAGAGCACATTGAGAAGTGCAGCCTTCTCTTTTTTTTTGCCTAGAGAAATCCACAAAGGAACTAGTTCAGCTTGGGAAACGTGGCTATAGTCCTCTAGCTCAAATGCCAAGGGCTTGTGCCCTTTGCTGTGGAGGTCCAAGGTTCAAGAATATAAATCTGACAAATGACTTGAGAAGATGGCAAAAAGGAGAAAAGGCTTAGGGTATTTGTCACAGTGTGTCACATTGTATTTTGTGGTTGTAGAAATCATAGATTTGAAAATGTCTATATACCAAAAACAGTGCCTGTTTCCTACTACTAAAACAGTCAACCTATTTGAAAGCAAAAAACCTTTGCTGAACTCCATCTAATGTTGGCTTCATTTTCTTTCTTCCTAGTGAGGATTTGTATAAGGAAGTTCATAATTCACAAATCACAGAAAGTTAGGGGCTGGAAAAATGGTGAGAAATGATCTAATGCAAAATATGACCTCTAAAAACCAACAAAAAGTAATAAATGAAATAATTATTCTTGGAGAGGAAGTACTGTGAAGTGCTCCATTTTCTATTTCAGGATAACTATTTTTCCACTTTCTCTAAGTATGGGCCCATTTAGGTGGTCTTAACTCACTCAAGCAATATTGTCCATGAGAGGCTTCCTATCTGACGCAATAGAATTGAAATGAACTCTGAATGGGATTTCAATTAAACAGTTGAGAAGTCAATTAAGACCATGTTTGAATCATTACCAGGTCAATGTGAGGAAGTGCTTAACATTTCTCTTGAAAAATTGTACCTAGCCACTGTGTACATGCATGTTTGTATGTCTGTAGGGGCCAGTTCTAGCAGCATCATCTATTTGAAAACACTCATATATGTCTGTGGACATTTTAAGTACTTTCCCAGATTTTAAAGCCAGAAAGACAATTATACGGGAGGAGCACAACACAGGATAATGGAGCTGCTTGTGTGAAATTTAATTTGAACAAGAAGACATTTTAGAAAGCATTCATTTGATTTAGAAATGGTCAGCTGTGAAGAGACAAACTGTGGTATGCTGCTTCTGTTAAAATTTGTCTGTGATGGTTTTGCTTCAGTCTCCAGCCATTGCTCTTCATTGCTTGCATGACAGACAGCAATCTGTTCTGTTAGAGTTTACTACTCCCTTCCTATGAATACTTACAGTCTGAGATCAAAATACATTTTCTTTGTGCACCTAAATAGGTAGCGCTTCTTGAGGTTTCTGTTCCCTGCCTTGGCAAATTGACAGTTAACCCTTTGTGCATCATCATCATCATCATAGCTTCAGGTCATTTGCTATGCATGGTATATTCCAAGCCACCACTTCCAAGAATGGAGACCATAGCAGAGCTGTTGTGTGTTGCTTTATGGATATCCTCCAGTATTTCTGTCCAGAGATTTCCAAACAATGTATGTGTAAATGCATTTCTGTGCTATCTGGGTAGTACTGGACCTTCTGGGCACACACGGGCTGTTGCAGCCTCTTTGCAGAAGCTCACAGTTGACCTGGTTGGGTACACTTGCACCTTGGGCAGGTTTTCTACATGTGCCACAGCCTGGTAGTCCTGGATGAAGCCCTCACCCCAGTGGTTTTTCCCTTTGTTAGTCATCCTTCCTTCATTGTTTGTGATAGCACCACACTTCAGGAGTGAAGATTGTGAGGATGTATGACTGATAAGAAGATAAAGCTTCATGAGCTCTGAGGGACTTCATTTTATAGTTATCACCTATTTATAAGTACCTTTAAACATCTACTTAGTTGTCAAATTTTAGTTTTTATAAACGTACTGTTGAAATCTGATTTGGGTAACATTCGAGTACTTGGGTAGTGAAACTTCTTACTGTTGTGTAGATGCATTTCAGGCATCTCTGAAATAAAAATGAGACCTTTCTCCAGATACAGGTATAAGGTGGTTACAGCTTGATCAAACCGTTGGCAAAACAGCAGTGAGCAGTGCCATGCTGGGACAACCGAGCAGCTTCCCTGCCCTCTTGGCAGAACCCAGCACTAGTAGTGCACTGGAGTGACCTGTCTCTTTGGGCTTCAGGTCTAAGGTGGCTCCCACAAACTCAAACCAGAGCATCTCCACCTTGCTTCCCATCCAAAACCACCTCATGAGGCATCAACCTGAAGGGGTTTGAATGCTTCAAGCTTTTCAAAATGCTGGTGCTCAGCACCAGAGCAGCCAGCTTAACAGCCCATCCTTAATGAGAGATGACTCATGCATCAGAGCAACAACCGACACAGCACAAATGTGCAGTCCAGGCACCTTAACTCCTATGAGCACTTCCACTGAGTCAAATCAGTACTACTAGTGTTGAAGAATCATAAACTCGAAGTGTTGACTGACTTTTCTGAGTCTTTAACCAAGTATGGTACTGAAGCCCTGCTTTTTGCAGGTGCTAGGGGTAAGCTCTTAAGAGTCTGAAGCTGGATAAACTGATGGGCTTGAAGGATATTCAGGTTCAAAAGTGAAAAACTATTGGTAGTAGTGGTTGAAATTATCTAGTTGCAGAAGCTGTCATCAAAAAAGCATGCTAGAATATTTAAGTTTTGGAACAAGAAAATGCAAAGAGATTTTAAAAAGATAAAATCTAAATAAAAATACTGTATACTCTTTCCCTTCTACCAGCTATAAAAAAAATATTTGTTTTGGAATAATGGTGTTATTTTTATTTTCTCCCATTTTCCTCATTTTCCCTTTTTGCTGTTAGGGAACATGAAGGAAAAGTGATTTGTTAGTGGCTCTTTTTTTTAGAGACAGAACAAGTTTAACACATTTCTCTGTACCTGATTTTACTTTTCAAAGTATTCGTACATTTAAAAAAACACAATCAAACAAACCACCCCCACCCTTAGTGGCTTACTCCCTCACCCCCTATTTCTCACTGTCATTGAGAGGCAGTTCAAATGAGTGAATGTCTTGCTGTTGAACTCCTGGTTCAGATTTGTAACCCACAGCTTTCTGCCTTTCTGTGAGGGTTGTTGTCAGAAAACAAATTCTGTGAAATTCCACAGGTCCATAGGATTTGTAATGACAGATGCACCACTTCCCCAAAAGCCTACAAATCTTTTACTTACATTTATAACTTCATGAAATTACTTCTAATAGCTCAAGTCCTTAGAATTTCCCCCCCACCCATCTGATGAAATAGCTTTTTCTCCTTGCGGTTCATAGAGTTGATAATTTTCACTATGGAAAAATTTCTGCTTTCATCTTCTGATTTATCAGAAATTCTAATGGTTTTCTTTTGTTGCTTTTGATGAATGTGTTGACTACAGCCTTTTGCCACATTTGTCATTTCTAAAAGACACTCAGTGCACTGATGACATATGCTTTGAACCAAATTCTCATGTGAAATAAACAGATGCATTTCTGTTATTTCAGAGGACAGAATTACAGAGCTCTTAGTTTGTAACTCAGTGTCATATGCATCAGTGACTGCTAAAATGGGTTGTTCTTCTGGAATATACAATATCTGGTAACTATTCTCTCTAAAACAGTGAAACAACCCCCACCCCCATAGTTGAATGCAGACATATAATAATTAATTGCTTAAATAAAAAGCTGCTTCTTACCTCATCTGGGACTTGTGATGTCAAACACAGTTTCATTGCAGCCAAAAACGTCAAAAAGAATAGAACTGGATTTTTTTCCATTGTGAAGAATTGGATTTTTTTCCTTCAGAGCCCTCCAGACAGAAGAACTAAAATTCTGATGTAAAGTGATGGTTTTTTTAATAGGTGCTATTTCTTCTGCATTCTTGGGCAAACAGTTTAACAAGACTCTTGTCTTCCTGAAGGAAAATGAGTGAAGGATACAGCATGTGAAGCTTGCCTGCAGGCAGGAAAAATTCTAAAATGCAGGGTATTTGCCAAAAGTTTTCACTGCAAAGCTGAATAAACCCTTCCTAACTGAATGACAGGATATCCTGATGGGGCTCTGTTCATTTATCCCTCTCTCTGAAGCTGTTGACAGTACAAAACCAAGGACACTGAACTGTTATGACAGAAGATGTTTTCTTCTTTTAGGTGGGCATAGATAGGGGACTGGAATAGCTGCTGTGCTTATCGTTACACTCATTCAACTGATCTAAGGCAGAGAAAAGGATCTCTGGAAGTTGACTTATCAGCCCTAATAATATAAGGGTGGGTCCCCTGAATGGTTTTGGGAGAAATACTACCAACTTTATCTCAGGAGGCCAAAAGAACATCTTCCAGCTTTGGTTAGCCAGATAAAAAGAGGGATTTTTTCCTTTCTTTCTGCTATTTTTGTTAAGACGTTTTGGCTGATTTCCTGGAACTAAGCAGAGGCAAATTAACTCATCTATGTTTGTAGAATAATAGAATGCATTGGTCTGGAAGGGACCTTCTGAGATCATCTAGTCCAACCCCTGTACAGTCAGCAGGAACGTCTCCAACTAGATCATGTTGCTCAGAGCCCTGCCAAGCCTGTCCTTGAATGTCTCCAGGGATGGGCCCTCCACCACCTTTCTGGGCAACCTGTTCCTGTGTTCCACTACCTTCATAGTAAAGAACTTCTTCCTAATGTCCAATCTAAATCTACCCTTCTCTAGTTTAAAACCATTGCCCCTCATCCTATTGCTGCATGCCCTTGTAAACAGTCCTCCCCAGCTTTCTTGTAGGCTACCCTTTTAGGTAGTGGAAGGCCACTATAAGATCTTGGAGCCATCTCTTCTCCAGGCTGAACAACCCCAACTCTCCCAGCCTGTCTTCATAGGAGAGGTGCTCCAGCCCTCTGAGAATTTTTGTTGCTCTCCTCTAGACCTGATCCATCCCGTTCATGTCCTCCTTGAGTTGAGGTTTACTTGCATATGATCAGGAGGCATGAGTAGACAGACATTTCGAGTTGCCAAAAGCAAAACTGTCTTCTCAATTGTTCAGTTCTTTCTAGTGCTGCTTTTTGCTGCTGCTCTGATCAGCCTTCTAAGGGCAGTTGCTCTCATGTCTTAAATACCTAATAATTTGGCTGCCTCCAGTTTGCCATCTTTGCTTTGGGACCCATACATTTTCATTTTTCAGTCATTTGAAGGCACTCTATAAGGGTGCATTAATGCAGAGTTGTGCTTTGAAGCTAGGTTAACTTTTTGAAGAGTCCATGGTGGCTATAAACTTTGTGCTTTCTCCCGGACTCCTGTTTGTAGCCATGACTACATGCTGCATTCACCTTTAGACCACAAATGTAATGTTTGATGCAGTTGTAACCTATTATCTTGAACTCTATCATTTTCCTAAAGAACTCAGTGGTGATACATGTATAATACACAAATTCGTCTACTTTTGTTATATGCTGCGAATACTGCAAAATTACTGATAGGAGATGGCAGGGCAAGAGGTTTCCTACACGCTCATCAGATCCTGTTCCTTTCTGCTGTATGATGAGAAGAGTAAGTAATTTCTTGTTTATGCAGATAAGATAGCAGCCAGGGATTGTGATGTACACGCTGACGGTATGTATGGCCCTGAGAAGTGCTGTTTGTCTTTTCCGAGGTCAAGGCCTCTGATGTTTCGATTTGCATACAATGTACAATGTGGCCTGGTGGAAGGAGTGGCTCAGGTTTTTCTCCAAAAGATCAGAATCCGAGTGCATCTCCTCTCTCATTTGTTGATAGCCCATGGCTGTGTCCTGTTCCCTGTAGGTTGTTTGGGAGTTAAACTTATCCTTCGTCTTCTGCAGCTGTGCCTTGTTGGAGTGCGGGCAGGGTGGCTGTTTGGGCAAGGTCTGTAATATCTGGACAAAACAAGTCTGCCTGGTCCCTGCATGCGTGATGGCAGGAGTTGACAGCTTCTGCAGCAGCTTGAGGTCAGCTGGGTTTCTTGCCTGTTGCCACTTCAGACAGTGCAGTGATGAAAGGAGCTGTAAATCAAGCATGTCCCTTTCCTGTCCTGTAGACTGAGATAAAAAGCAACATGCATCAGCTCTCTTGTTATCTACTTTTACCTCCCGTATAGGCATTTGTGTAAAGTAAACCATTTTCCCCTTTCCTTCCTCTCCCTTTGTGTCAGAGCACAGCCTCCCTGCTTTCCCTGCTCTGGAGGGACTGGCCACTCTTTCCTTGTGTTGGTTAAATACAGACTGTGACAGGCTCTAGCTATAGCTGTGCCTGGCCAGCTCCTGCCCCACTCTGGGCAGAAATACAAGTTCATACATCACCTGGCACATAGGATGGGGCTCCCTGGGGACTTGGGGGGTGGGAATGTGGCACCCCAGCACTGGAAGCAGCCTGTGCAGTGTGGCAGTGTACCCTGCTAGCCAGCCAGGGAGCTGGAAATACCACCTTACTATGGAGGAGTCTTCCTTGGTGGCCAGTGCCTGAGGTGTTGGGTAGCTGCTGGCTCCAGTGCTGTTGTCCATGCTACTGTTGGATGCTGGCATGCTACTGGCATGGGCAGGAAGCCCTGTCTGCCAGGTTTTGCCCTCTTCTTTTAGAGATGTGATGCTGGTGGCCTCTGCAGGCTAGGACCCACACCCATCCTCCTCTTCCCCTGACAGTGCCTGGGCCACAGAGTGCCAGGGGGACTGCACACCTCTGGGATCTGCAGCGGGGATTTCACCTGTCAGTGTTCTGCCCTGCTCATTGCCGCATCTGTGCCAACTTTTGTCTTGGTTATCCTCCAGCTCCTGCCCTTGATATGTTTGCATCCTGTCCTGGCCATCCAGCCCCCATGTATTTCTGGGCCTGTCCTCGTCCAGGGTGGTGTTGGCAAGCTATCATATCCTCATTATCTTGCTCTCAACTGGAGATGACTGAAAAAGCATATGATGAGCTCTCAGACACTCAAACAAAGCTCAGCCATTTCACAATCATATGACAAAAGCACCATTTTAGAGGAAGAAATAAAAAAGAAATATGATCATTTTGAAGCAGAGCACTCATTGCAGCCTAAACATTCATAAGCTCCATGTAATAAAAGCTGGTACTGCTTTTCTGGTATGTCCCATCCTACTTGCAGCTCAGCTCCTTTGCTTGGGGAGCAGCCTCACTAGTGAGGTCTTAGAGACTGTCAAGGGTGAGGGCAGTCTTGAGCTAAATTTAACATTCTTACTTAGTAATTTGAAAGTGAGTAGCAGAAAATAAATGAATTACTGTTTTTTACTGCATGTGGCTTCTGGTTTAGAGCCTCTCACAGCAGGAAAACTATCCTGAGGTTGTTTGAATATGGTTTGAGGCTCCACATGTCTAGGGAAAGTCACTTCGTTCTTTGTTTGGAAACTGGCTAAAGCACCTTGCAGAAGGATAGGAAAAGATAAAATGGGCTCAGAAGAAGAAAGCTTCCTAGGGGGAGGGAGGCTTTGGTTCTGCCAAGAGAAACGTCTGAATGCTAATTGTAGATGGGAGGAAGGGGGGCACAAACCATCAAGTTGCCTAGGAGGAGGCTTGGGGAAAAGAGGGGGGGAATATTTGGGAAATACTGCCTTTGATTAACACAGACTTAATTGGAACATAACAAAGAGATTAAAAAAAAAGGTTTGGCAAGTTAAATCTTTGCAGTGCCATACATCTGAGGAAGCCAACGGCGGCCTATGGAGAGTCTGAATGAGCAATGTGGAAAATTCTAGGGGTGTGTAATTTTATCTGTGGGGTTATGACAGCCATCATTTTGAAACATGGTGACTATCAGAACTAATTAATTCTCCAAGCCCATAGGATGCATTAAGATAGAGCTGCAGCTGGTATGCTGAGGAATGCCGTGCGCCCGAGAGAGGCCATCGCTTTTATCAGTGTTAATGAGGGAGAAGGCACAGACAGCTGATCTAAACCCCGAATGTGTTCATGATGCATACAGCTGATGGCAATGCAGACTGCCAGTCAAGGGGTGGTCTTAGCCATAGATTAGATCCTCATAGTGGCCTCTTCAGCTTTGTTTCTTTCTTTCCCTTCTTTTTTTTTTTTTTTTTTTTTTTTTTTTTGTTCTCAAAAGAGTCTTTCAGCTGGTGAAATTGTAAACAAAAGGCATTCTAGCTGAGGCCATGGCAGAGAGGGCTTTGCTAGGGAGACATGAGGAGAGTAGTGTGCGTGGTGCTAACTTCAACAACGTTATTTACTACAAGTTTTAAGGAGGTATTAGGCGGGGGAGCTGTAAGTCTGAGCTTATAATGAGCACAATGCTCTGAATGACTACAAAATCAGAGGCTGCTCACAGGTACCTCTACTATCCTTTCACACTATAATAACGTGTTGCTTAAAAAATTGAAAGTGATGCCCAAGCCATAGGTAAGGCCCCATGTCCTGTAGGTCCAGGAGGATATAGAGCTTTATTTATAAGTCCCTGATTTGTGCGAAGCAGCAAAGATGAAGATGCAGGGTTCCTGGGTGGCAGTGCCATGTGGGTGAAAGAATGGACTTAGTAACCTGGACCTGGAAGTGTAGGTGGCACAAAGAAATTTTAAAGCCATCTTTGTGTCCCTGTCTCTGCTCTGTATCTCCTACATTGTCGTTTTTCATAGACCGTGCATAGACTGTGGTCCCATGTTACTGCCAGCTAATGGTATAATAAATGCAGAATGTATTGTTCTGATACATAATCCTAACTTTTTTTGAACACTGTAGCTCTCCTTCGTGATATACCACTCTTTGGAATAATTAAATATCATATTTAGTGGAGTATAAATATAACACATATTCCTTGCACAGATTTGGAATAAAATGAATCACCATTATGAGCTGCTGGATAAATACACCAAAATAAACTTGTAATTTGACTTAACATCTACTTGTTTGTGTAAAGCCAGCATATAAGAAGCTTCAGCTTTAAGATGCAATCAAAGAATATTGGAAACTGGGAACAAATAATGGGCTTACACAGGATGAGAAGATGGCTCAAATAGATCTTGATGGCGGTTCTCAAACTGTTTATATATAGTGTTGCAGTTTATAAACATCGAGGCGGGAAGGAGACTGGGGTTGTTTGTACGTGTGTCTTGTACTTCTGCAGTTCTGCTAAGGTTGCAGTGTGTAAGGCCCAAATACCAGAAAAACCCTGATATTCCAGGAGTTGGGATGGGCAGAGGGATGCAGAGCATAGATTTCTGGTGCTGTAAATGTTACATTGATTTCACCAGCCCCATGGTAGAGAAACAGGACAGACAGTGGCACACACATTTCAGATTGTAACAGGTGGTAGCAATAAGACTGGGGACTTTTGGAAACTTCAGGCACCATAAGGTAAGTGAGCTTATGGAGTCGAGGGAAGTGGCAGAGGCTGTGTTTTTACTGCAGTGTTACTACTTACTGGCTTCCTTCTGTGCTCTAGAGAGTTCACTGTAATTTTGGCCTATGTAGAGCTTGTATGCTTTCATAGTAATGCTTTTGTTTTGACTAGTCAGACTTAAACAAAGTTAGCTTAATATAATAAATAATTTACTAGTAATATAATTGGATGGCAGGTAATGATGTGGAGCAATCAACCTTTGCTCTTTTTTTTTCTGTCCTTTTAAATGCAGCCGTTATAACATCACCCAAATATGCGTGTTTACGGCTATAGTAAATTGATTTCAGCCAATTATCTTGTCCAGGAAAAGCCATCCCAAAATTTGTTTGAGAAACAAAATCACGCAGAAGATAAGCTGACACAATTTCCACAAATAGAATAAGACAGTGTTTTCTTTCATTGGCTTCCTCCTTATGATACGTGAACTTGCCATGGTTGACATCGGGCTAAAGGGCTCTGTTACGTGCAGTGCTAGATGGCTAGCACAGTGTGGGTATGCAGCACGAAAATCCCTAAGCTCTGACCCAAGGGTGGGCAACAACCCAACAAGTTGCCCACGGGGACCTCTGATGTAGCTGGGAAGGGCCAAGTGCGTGGCTGCCTGGTGTGTGCTAGCAGGCTACAGCCCAGCAAAGGTTGCAAACTGCTGCCCTAAGGAATAGAGCAGGACTTGGGGTGAGGAAGCTCAGGCTGCGTTTTTGGCTCCATTGCTTAAAGATGCAGACAGGCTGCTCTCCCTTCTGCCTTGGCTACATCTTCTCTCCTTTCTGCCTTTCTATAGTTTGCCTGCCTTTCATAGGGTGTGTGTCAGTGCCTCCAAAAGCGACACCTGGGCGAGGATGGCTCCAATACAAGAATAAATTGCAGTTTTCCCACCTCATCCTCCATCCCTCTTCAACACGTGCATTTTTTTCTTAAATCTTTCTTGCCGCAGCCTGCTGGGGAGGAGAGAGACAAGGGTGGGCTTTCTCCTTGGCATCTCCTGGGTCCGTCTTGCCCTGTTCTGGGGCAATCTGCAGCGGGGTCGGAGGCGGGGGGCAGGCAGGTGTCCCCGGGAGGGAGCGCACAGCCGCCCCCGGAGGGACCCGTCTCCGAGCCCCGGAGGCTCCCCGCGGGACCACCGGAGGGCAGCAGAGCCCAAGCCACGGCTTCAATCCCCGCAAATCCGCAGGCAGCAGGACCTGGAAGGGGCTCCTCGGTCCCCCTGATCCTCTTCGAGCGCCGTGAGGGTCCCGACGTGAGGAATTCCACCGCCCCCCCAGAGGAGACGCGCCGGGGTGTGGAAGTGTGAGCACGTTTACATGATGGGGGGGTACCGATTTCCTAAAAATAGTCTGAGGGCATGTGGGTATAAATGAATATATAAGAGCAAATATATAAAATATTTATGAAAAGAAATTGTATGCAAAAGCATATAAGATAGAAAATCAAATCTATGAAATCTATGCAATGAAATATAAAAATATATAAAATTCAATATATAAACTGTGATTATGATAGTATTAAAATGGTGCATGGTTTTTATGCAATTGGAGAAGTTTGGAAGCCTGGTGGAAAAGGACCTGGGGGTATTGATTGACAGCCGGCTGAACATGAGCCAACAGTGTGCCCAGGTGGCCAAGAAGGCCAATGGCATCCTGGCCTGTATCAGAAACGGTGTGAC